>JANVCK010263067.1:0-24572 GCA_026546655.1 Epizoanthus illoricatus | reverse complement strand
ACTACAATCCAACCAGTTTGAAAAGAACAACCTGTCGAGTAAAAGCCATTGCTATTCTATCGCAGCTGTGTACGTACTAGAAAGATCTGGAAAAGCTAGTTACTGAAAGAAAAGACAAGAACTAAAGGCGCTTTTGCGATCTGTTATGGAGATTCAAATCAAGCTTGTGATGTCTAAAGGGATAAATATAGACTCATCATTCGTATGAAAGAGGAGCACGCGATACGCTATCGCCAAAATTAAAAACGAAAAATATAAATGTTATAATGTTGTTATAATGCACAAAATTATTTTGTCCCCGATTCGTTAACCGGGACCCCCTCTAGCACCCTATAGTTCAGTGGATATACTGAGGACAACCAAAAACAAAACAAAAATAAGAACCGGCAGCATTTTCTAATGTCATTATTTATCATCCCAGTCCCACCGTCTTGCACGCGACACACATAACGGCTTGCGTTATTAACAACAATTTCTATCGAGTTTCTTCTGTCTAAGAGCAATTCCTTCTAAGAGCAATTCCTAAGCTTTTTAGAAGCAGTGCTACTTCAGTAAATTGTAACCGATATCGCATAGGTTATACAAATGAGTAACTTTTAAGAGAACCCCTTAATGGGGCAACTGGTGCACAGGTAGCAAGCTTTGTAATCACAGTCAATGGATATGCTATTTGCTTTTACTTCCAATATCCATTAGTTTCAATACTACGAAAGCATTTTAGCTAAGAGTTCTCATAGTTTAACTGGTGGCCCTTTGAGAATTGTCTCTTGTTACACTTACAGTTGAAAATTCCAACACGTTAAGTTCTAGTTCCGTTTTACTACATATGTATTGTGCGAAGCATGCTTTCCCTTAAACTGAGTTATACATATAACTGTTATTTTTTTCTACTAAATTAAAAGCCATACTTGGTTTTTCTACGGGAAGCAAATTTATACCTGTTGTCGGTTCTGTAACATTCGCTTTGTACTAAAGAGGTGTCACTGGTAAGAAGACATAACTGCCACCTGCAAACTCCATGGCACAAAGCCAAACAACGAAATATCGTGTTATAAGTGCATATTGAACTTAGTGATTTAAACAAACTGCATATTGAATATCGACTGCTGGCATAAACATTGAGATATGCATGTGAATACGTTAAGAAGTAACACCAAAAACTGAAAATGCCAAGAATCGATAAATGGCTAGTTTTCCTAACGATTCTGCCCAGGCTAACTTAATAAAGCTAGCACGCGAATGAAACTCTTGGTACGGACTACTGGTGGTGCTGTTGTATGGTCCCACGGAAATACTCAGCAATTCAGCAAATGTCACATTTAAAGCTATGAATACAATCAATTCCAGACAAGTATTAACGATCTATTCCAATTTTGTGTCTTGGAGTGGAAATCCAAATAACAAGTTGGGTCATTACTATGGGGACATGGTCACTTAAAATAAAGACATACAACATAACTTCAGATTCGGTTGGAAGGCAGATTTGAACGTAATAGAAAGCAATATTTTGAAGAAATGTTCAAGGTTTGCTGTATTCATCAAGTTATAACTTAATCAGTTCCCTGTTGTTTTGAAAGTTTACGTATGACAAAGAATCGCTTTTTCCTCGTTTACGAGTGAAGAAATGGTAGAACAAAACGGGTAACAAGGGCGTGCCAAATTTTGTCTGCAGGCTAACAAGCCAAAAAACGAGTCAGGCAATTTTCTGCTTCCATTATCAAATCTTGATAGTTTCCGCATGACGGATTTGTTTTACAGATAATTTGTTCGCAATATAAACAAAGGTTTTAAATTGTAGGAACACACGTTTTCTGTGGGAAAGCTAAACACAAAACAACACTTAACTAAGTTGAGAACTTTTGCTTTTGTGTAGCTAGTGTAATGAAAGAACGACAATGAGAGTAAATCTAATTTCCGCATTCACATTTATTTCGCAAGAGTTGACAATGCAGGAAATTAAAACATATAAGGGACTGTTGAAATGTATCATGACATTTAAGCATTCCAAATATAATTTTTAACAAAGTCTTTCCGAGACTACCAAAATTTCTGTTATTGTATTAAATAATAAACATGCAAACCAAAACGAACCGCTATATGTAACGGGAACTGAATAAAAGTATAGAAGACAAACTATATTGCTGTTGTGCATATGCCTGTCGTTGGTTGCACAACTCGTGTTTCCTACAACTATATTTGTCGTATACAATCATAAAACGGGTGGTATATGGAAATACTAGCCTGGTTGAATGAGAAAGTCTGTCAAAGTTATATGAAATCCGCAGGAAGAAGGGAAAAGGGAAGGGCGTTAGTCGGGGATGCCGGTCCGTCCAACCGTGCAAGTACGTGTCTTGTCGTGGACCTGTATTCGTTTCCTTAATGTTGATATTTATCGCTAACAAAGATACTTAAAGGTTTAGTAAAGGTTTATTATTGCCGGCAGCTGAAAAACAGGAAGTAGTACCAATATATTCAAACGGATGGTGGTTTGATATCCACAGAATATATTTTCGCTTTCGAAGTCTAAGTTGCCGGTTTCTGCCAAAGACTGACTGAACTACGTTTGCTACAATTGAGGGCGCTGGCACAGGAATTCATATTTTTTATTATCTAATGTGATCTTACGCAAACTAGAATAAACAACTCCCAGCAAAATGTTAAAGGTGTCATATACGAAAGTAGCAATTTGGATTATAACTGAGGGCAGAAGATAAAACAGGCCACAACCCTTCTTTGCTTGCACCAATCAAAACCTACTAAATTACTCGATGAGAAAGTTTGAGTGATACACCATGCACAATAATGGCGTTAAATGGCCGTGTAATGAGTGCATTGCTGTCTTACACAATCCTGTCAGAGGAAAAGGAAAAGTCGCTCAGGATGTCATCAAGAAAGCCAGCAAGCGTGCACGATGCCGATGTCCACGTCAAACACATCACGTATCAGGCGCAATTGCAGTAATACGGAACGATGGGATTGATCAACACAAAGTTGATATGTTATGTTTTTAGCCGTGAGGGTGAAAGGTTTCAGCTGACGTTTCAAGGGCTAGCCCTTCGTCAGAGCAAAAGAGGAAATTGTGAGCGCCCACAATTCCCTCTTTTGCTCTGCATGACGAAGGGCTTGCGCTCGAAACGTCAGCTGAAATCTTTCACCCTCACGGCGAAAAACATAACATATCAACTTTTAGTTGACCAATCCCATCACTTGGCCTACTCGACGACGTAGAAAACCTAGTTTTTTAAAAAAACTAGTCTACCAGAGTAATACCGAACGTCTGTGTCGACGATATCGATCAGTATAGACCAAGTCAAGTCAAGCCACTGAACACAACAGTAAAATATTGATTTGGGTTGATGTTTTGCGAGGCAACTGTTTCACACATATATATCCACTAAATAGTTAAAATGTTTTTCTATGTAATCAGTTGCTTGATCCGATGTAAGTGCATGCAGGGCATATTGGATTCATTTGCATGTATAACGGCCTTGTTTGTTGTTGATACGATAAATAATTTCCCTTTTTTCTCTAAATGAAATGGTTGTCACTATTGTAATTTGAGTTCCGTTTGTTCGCATTTAAATACTACCTTAAACGTATTTTAAGTGTAGTTCCACGGTCAAACTCTTCAACTTCGAACATATATTCATTCTATCTATAAAAGTATACCTCTTAACAAACTCAACTAACCCACCTTTATCTTGTTATTGTTCAAAGAACTATAAACTGTCATTAAGAGGCGGCTCTTGCATAAGCCCTATGGTTTCCTATAGCTGCCTTGCCACAGATTGACTGTTCTGATAATTCACCTTCAAACTTTATAATTGTTTTTCTATGGTAAAGAAACTGAGCAAAACTGGACTACATTTACTAGTAGCACCGAGTTGCGTTTGCTGTAAATATCATGTTCAACTGAGCCACAGTTAACAAAACAAACTATTATATAGAAAACAGAATTGTTGCATAAGAGTATCTAATATTCTTGAGGTTTATTTGGTAATTTGGAGTAATACACGTAATAAGCTGCGACAATTCCAGGTAAATCCTGGTGAAACACGACGTTTGATACTTTCAACTACACGGAAAGAGAAGTCTTCTCTGTGTAGAAAATTATCTCTTATAGTGCACAATTACTAGGAAGAACAAATCCATTTGTATAGTTATTAAAGTATTCAGCAGTAGAAAGTCAAACAACTAAAACTTAATTAAATGAAGGCTGGGATGTATCGAAACGTTGCACAGGCCAAGCCGCTAGAGTTAGTACTTCCAACTTCTTTTCTTTTCTTTAATTTTCTTCTCGCTTCCCCCCTGCCATGCAACCAAGATTGACATTTACACCTCAAATAGGTCAAATATCAAGTAACGGGAATCAGTCCACAGGCAACTAGTTAGAAGCACGTTTTTTTTGGAAACATGCTGGTCACACTGTAGACACCAGGATTAGTAGGGTGTGGTCCGGATGTCGGTGAGAGCAACCAATCCTCGCACTGAAGGGTGTGGCACGACAACTGGCGAAAATCCGCGTTGCAATCCCAAAGTAATTAACCATTCCAGAATATTTAAAACAATTCTAGCATTCTATAATTGCTTGGCAAAAGTGACACTGAAGCTATTAGAAAACAAACAACTCGAACTTTCACTCGAAAGGTCACACTTTGTGTTCTGTCCATGTGTTGAGACATTATGACATCTCACTCAGTTTTGATCACAGGGTTAATATTACTTATCAAGAGCTTTCATTTGAATGGTCACACTTTGTGTTTTACCCATGTGTTGAGAAGTTATGTCATCGCACTCAGCTTTGAAAGGCACTCTCTTGACTCAACGGGGTTCAAACGTTAAACAAAAGCACCAACTATAATCTTTCCATTCACTAACAAAAAGTAAGATTATGTCAGTTATTGTATACATTCCGTATTCCATATTCCATCTTGCATGGGGCGTTTGTTTTAGACCTCAAGTGAAATGGGGAGATCAGTCTTACTCACAAGGTGCGCTTAATCGATTTCAAGATTCAGTTCTAAAATATTATTACTGTTGGGAATTATAAGTTAGAGCTTTATTACAGTAACGTCCGATGTACGCCACGAAAATCCAGAAACTTTGTGCCAGTGGAAATTTACTAAAAGTGTTTTGTGCTGATCAAACGTCACAAAAAGAAGCTTGTCTGCAAATTATTGAGCTTAGTACCTGAAGGGTGTGTTTTGTTAGGAGATATCTCAATAGTTAATCAATGCACCCTGATGGTGGTGTGCCGTTATTAAGGTCGACATACAAACCAGTGCTATAAAAGAGGACTTTTAATAAAACTAAAAATATTGCCTAAATTTTAAACCACTTGAAGAGCGTAAGTATTACTGACTCATTGCTTTCAACTGAAGAGTTGAAAATTCCCACCAAGCCTAAGTTTTGAAGCAGTTGACAAAACAGATAACATTATTATTCATTTTACATCTCTTAAGGAGTAGAACTGTTTGGTGTTACTCATTTCTTGCAACTCAAGAGCTGAAATTGAAAATTTTTACCATGCCTAACTTTTGAACCAGTTGATGAAAACCCGTAAGATGACCATTCATTTTGCATTTTTTGAAATGTTGAAGGATTTGGCGTTACTCATTCCTCGAAACTAAAGAGTTCAAAAATATCAAATTTCGATATGTTGATATTTAAAAAATTAATTCGATCTGCGTGAAGGTCCAAATCATCAAAATGATTTTAAAATAATAGTTTGTAATACCTGCCTTTTCTATCCGAGCTGCTATATAAGGACAACACAAAGAAAGTGTGATCAGCTCTTCATTCTAAAGCCATTACTGCAGATGATAGCTTGAAAAGAAACCCTTTTAGTTTGTATGTATATAATCAATTGACACATATCTCAACTGGAGATTGAAAATTGTTTATGATAAATACAACTTTGAGTAGAATTTTCAATCTGGTATATTTTGAAGACTCGTCACAATATAACTCCATACATCAATTGTTTCCTATTGATAAACTAGGATCAAAAGATTCACCTCAAAAAATGCGCTCTTTCGCCTTTCAAAACTGAAATGTAATAACAGAGCAAAGCATTAATCTTAATCATTTGTTTCCGTGGTTTCAAAAATCTCTTCAAAATATGTAACTACATGTAATCTCGAATTAAGTACTTAGTTCTAAATCACTAATGGATCGCCACCTAAATCTAAAAAGAAAAACCGATTGAACTTTTCTTGAGGTTTGGCGTCAGACCTTCTCAAGACACAGGATAAAACTGAAGATAAATGGATGAAATTTTCTTTGAATGCTTCAGTAACTATAGCAAACTATTCATTTAACTGCTAAATAGTGTTCAAAAGAATCACACAGAGATTACGCAGACATGTCAGATTTGATTGTTTTGAATGAGACAGAAGAACATTTTGATGTTTTTTCAAAGTGATTGCAATGAAAAATTCAACACAGAAGATTGTGTCATCTAGAGCTCAAACGACAGACTGGTTTTTCCTCAGGGAAAAATTCGTGACAGCAAGCAAAGAAAAACGGTCGCAATTTAATCTCAGCATGTATAAATACTTAATATTTGGTTTAATAGAATTGTACAATTTTAAGCTTGATCTGCCCCCATTGTCCTCAACGTACCAAAAGTGAATAATACTTTGAAGTTGTGTAATCTTGATTTAGTGTTACGTGAGTAAAGATTTCTCGCTTCTTCTCGCTTCTACGTCTTCATATTGAAATTAACAAGAACGTGAAATGGTGAATACAAAACAACACTGAAAAAATCCAATGTTGGATTCAACTGCTATGAAGTCAAAGTTTGAGAAATGGAAATGTTTATTCCGTTGATTCCATTTAAGGCACAGTGCATACATTTAATCCACTTCTGTTTGCAGACGAAGAAAATGAAGGGAAATGTCATCAAACAAATAAGGATAAAAGTATTAGTACAAGTTTAATTAAAGTGTTAAGAAATCAACAAGCACTAAAAGCTTGCAACGCCATATCACTCTCAAACTATCAATTCAAAAAGTCTTATTCTTTTCTCCTTTCCCCAAGGAATTGGTTTGAATATCACTGAATGATGGTTGAAAGGGGGCTGAAAACATACTAGATGGCTCTTCAATTCACATAATGTATTGTTCTCTGATATGCTATAAATTGAAGGATATTGGTCGCTGACAAAATGTGATTTTCTGAGGTTAAGACCGAGACATGGATTGTAAGTTCGTGTTGGTGATAAACAAATCTTTTTCTGCATGAACAGGTGATGCGACTGTCACTTCGTAATATAGGAATTAAAATACACGAAAATGGCTGAGCCTGAGATGAAACGGCACGTTTCCGTTTTAAACTCCACTTCGCTAATCTGCTTGCGTCAGTCCATTGTCGTGTGTTATTGTTTTCCTAAACGCTGCAACAGCACACCACTTTACACTAAAAACATCACACAATGAATTTTCTCTGACAAAAGCGACAACAATAAAGTTATATGTGTCCCGCTGTGGATTAATTACTTGCCATTTGGTAAGTGAATGCAAAGGAAATTTCACTTCAGGGATATTAGATAAACTGAATTCCTCCCACCATTGTCAAGTGAAACCTATCTATCAGGGTATGGCTCTCTTGCATCGCGAAACACTTTTACCGAAGATTTCAGAGATAAGCTCGACCTGTTCATACAATATTCCGTTCACTGTCAAACAGTCGAGTGCCCAAGACAGCCACCAGAAACTACAGACGATAACTTACGTATTCAAGGCTACTGGTCACTTGTAGAATCGACATCAAGTTGGTTACTCGATTCCTACTGGTTTTGTCTGCCATAAACTATACACAACAAGCCAGCTAGTTTACACCTTTCACAACTAAGAACGTTGCTTCTTAACTTGCAGAAGTCAATTCTAAGGCTACAAGTATAGACAATTAAAACTCCTGAAAGGAAAATGAAAATGTGGTGGAAGAGAAAACAGTGTTAATTGAAGACTTTAGTAAATTGTATTCTCTTTGAAGCGTCTAATTGTCGTTGTAACCAAAGAAATAAAACGGTGAGGTGAGACACGCTTTTCAAACTTGTCAGACACCAACTCCTCCAATTCGAATTAAAGAGCTAACAAAACAGTGTAGACTTTTTGTAAACGGTATTTAAGACGTTAAGCAGTTTTTCACCAACGACAATCTATTTATTTTCTCTTACAATATTCGAGTGGAGAAGTACTAATATATTTTTGTTTATCGCTCTGTTGAATATTCTATATATTTGACGATAAGTACAGTTGTTATTATTCTTTTGTATAATACAGCAGAGTTGGCGCCAAAGCTCTTAAACTAATGATAAACTACGCGCAATAAAATCTGCATCGCAAGATAATAGATATGTCAAGAAACCATTACCTCTTCAGGAAATAATTTGTATGTATCGGCACAGACGGAAACCCCACCAATTTATTTCTCACCCTTTCCTCCTGCCTATGTGATGCATACGACGGTAAACTATAGATTTCATTTCTCAGTTTTTAAGTCTTCTCAAGCAAAGATGCTTTCAAAACACCTTCACGAAAATAAACGTGATGCGGTTTCAACCTGTGACAGGCTTGGACTGAAGTAGATGGATATCAGCCTTAGTGGCTTTGTCCAACAGTCTCACTTCTTCAGTATTTCAGCTCAAATATCTGGAAGAACTATAGAAAACTGCTGTGGCCATTTACAAGAAGTTAGTAGAAACATTTCGTTTAAAATGATATCATATAAGGTGCAAACGTGTGTTAGAATGGCAATATTGACCATAAACCGCTGATATAAACAGGATATTCTTGAGCACTTAAAGGCTATTAAGACAAAGATTTGTTTAGTTTATCTGAACGGAATGGACAGTAAATATAGGTTGTGCACGTTATTTTCTCATTCAGGAAGAAGGATGCAATAACAAGTGCTAAATGACAGCCAGAACTGATGAAATACACGATCATGCTACGACGAACACGCCTGACTGCAGCAAGTCGGGCGACATCTAGGCGAAGTGCCAAGCTGCGGACCATTATATATCTGAAGCCTCAAAATGGAAATATGTTTGAATTGGAATGAAACTTATCAAAGCTAGTCATAATATTTGAACGAGTTGGCAGTAACAGTGACAAGCCACGCTTATTGACAGGTTTGATATCTTCAACTCTAAAGGTGTTTTCCTTTAATTGTAAGGCTCACTTAAGCTATTGTGGTACAGCAACCGCCTTTATGGATATTCATAATTTGCTTTTTCAAAAGAAAAGTATATCACTGGGTTAAAGTTTTTTTTTCCTTAGTCATATACAACAACAAAGTTTCGGGATTTCGGTTATTAAGCTTCTGTTTACAAACCCTCCAAAGAAATACTAACGTGTTTAGAAATCGTTTATGTGGCAATAAAAGCACTTTGTCTTGTAAGTAAATGGTTTGAATATGAATTGGCATCGTGTGGAAGAGGTGTTTTCTTTGAAAAATCTGGATGTACTGAATCACGCTCTGTTTCTAGAACCAAATGCAAGCAAAGTATTTCTACTGACATGTGTTGTAGCCACTGAGTTTCCTCAGAGTATCGCTTTCAGCTTTCTATGCTCTGCATTCAGTTAGATATGTTGTGATATCTACGTCATGTACATAATGAGATGAAAATTATGTTAGCACTGTCTTGGTGTACAGTTAAACTAATGCTTTAGCATTAGGTTATATAGTTATTTCAGTTCGGTCGTTTAAAAGCAATTTCAGGAAATAAAAGTGTACCGAATACAGAAAAGATATGTGAATGCACGGATTTATATCGAGGCGTCATGGTAATATGTTGTTCTCAGTCCTCAATTACCAATTCATCAATCATTTTATCTCTGACTGTCGTCCGATAATGACTTAATATCACTTAAACGAAACAGCTTTGGGTGAAATGCACATAGCAATCACATCTGTCCATTAGCATGTTATTAAATCTCGCAGCTGTAATCACTTAAGCCAATCAACAAGTCATCAGAATCTTTTGATTGGAAAGAACTTTTACAATCGAAATAACCATTAGTACTGTCCAAACTGCTTATAGTCTTCTTCTTCAATCACTACACTTGTTCACGTTACATGTTCGTTTACTGAACATTGTCAACACTTAATTTCGAAGGTGTCTGTACTAATCGCCATATCTAAACTTGTCTTATCGCTATCACTGTTTTTGAAAACTTGTCATGTAAATTGCGAGCAGAGAAACTCTACTTTACACCTGAACTATACAAATAATTCTGAACAAGTTTGTTCAGAGAATATGGATATGATGCAGGTCTCCTCGAGCTCAGCAGTAACATTACAGTCACTACACAGTCAATCCATTAAAGTGCTCTCTTAAGAACCCAGTTGAATGTTGGCTTAGTAGTCGTGGGCCGTCAAAGGGTTTGTTCCAAGGCGTGAGAAGTATAGATTTGGAGACTGATATGAGAAAATATCTAGATGGCCAAAGAGACAAATGGCCCACTTCCCTCAAATGTGACAGAAGCAGGAAAAGTTTTGACGCGTATAATTGAAGACAATGCCAGTAATTGCTGATTGTTGTTACCCGTCCAATTGTGTAAGCCCATCCATAGCCACATTTTGAATTACAACGTGTTCGTAACTAATTGATAGCAAGGAGGAGCCAATGAGAGCGCCTCATTATCAGTTTCCTGCTTGTATTAAAAGTAGTGGGAGGAGTGCAGTATTTCAGGGTTCTCACCGTGCCATTAGCTTTCCTTTTCAACCAATCAGCATTGGATGTTACCTTGTCAGACATTTAACAAGCCTGACATTTTTATTCGTGATCATTATCTGTGACTTAAAACGTCTCCACTTATGAGACCGTGTATAGAACTCGAACACAAACGCATATTGTTTGCCTTTTCTTAGGTTGCTGAAATTACTACTTCATATCAACCCCCCACAACATTGGCTTCTCATTAATTCAAGCAGCACAACCAAGTGCAAGTATGGAAGCAGTAAAAACCCGAACAAACCCGTTTTCAATTTCCAACATCCTGAGCACTACTAGCCACAGAGAACACGATGGACTCAGAGATGTGGACAAAATGAATGGCTCAGAACGCGACAGCACAGACCTCAAACCAGATTTCCACAGCCTGGAGGATGTAGCTGACCGAACGAGTCCAGATACAGCAATTTTAACACGCACAGGATTCTGCTCTTGGAATTCGAACAGCGATGACAGAAAGAACAGTTCATCAACTCGTAAGTTGCTGCTTCCGTATTCTAAAGTTTGTGTTCTTGGCAAATTCATGAAACAGACTCAGCTTTTGGTTTTACTTTGTCGAATCAATTAAAAGCGTACGTATTTCTTACTGCTGTAATCCCAGGTTGACCATTTGAAGCTTAAGTTTCATTTGTTCACAACTACGTGGCTTCACTCGGCTTGATATTGATCGTTATTTTTCTTGTCTTCTTGTTTTTAGATTCAAATGACGATGGACAATCACTTGATGGTGATAGCAAGCAGGTAACAAAAAAGCGCAGGAAAAAAAAGACACGGACAGTGTTTTCCCGCAGTCAAGTCTACCAGTTGGAATCCACCTTTGACATGAAGAGGTATCTTTCCTCCTCCGAGAGAGCCAGCTTAGCGGGGCAACTTCACCTCACTGAAACTCAAGTGAAAATCTGGTTTCAAAACAGAAGAAATAAATGGAAGCGCCAAATTGCTGCAGAGATGGAAGCTGCAAATATGGCTCAAACTGCACAGCAGAGAATGGTCCGAGTGCCCATTCTGTATCACGAACAAAGCCGTGGGGACCCCACGTCACATCAATCCTATCCGTTTTATCACCCATCCTATGCTACAGCCATGCAATACCAACCAACGTTCTCTCATTTTCTTCCACCTCCTCCTCATCTCAGAACGAACATGCCAACCCTAGTATAACTACTTGCAATCATCGCGTGTCAAGGGAAGTGAAGTACAATTTATTTGACTTTTTGCAGTTTAACACCTCTGGGATCCAGAAATTGCAGTCATGGCTTCAGAACATTGGCCAACAAACTGCGAATTTGTAAAGATGTATATAAAATCATTTGAAACTGTTGATTCACAGGAGAGAAATTATCGCCCATAAGGGTTTTGAACTCGGAGCCTCTTCAAATTGCATTGAAACGTTGTATTTCAAAAAGCCGACTGTTTTGATCACCTTTGTGTAAAGTGACAAATAGATTGTTCATACGTGATCACATATTTATTAAATACTGACGGAGAAATAAAAGAAGAAAACTTTATTGATGTTTAACTCTCAGAGACGAATCTTTTGCCTCTTTTGAAATCTTTTAAATCAAGATGTGTAATGGCTGGCGATTAGATCGTTTATACTCCACTTTTTATTAAGTCGCTAAAGTCCTCGATCAAATTGTTTCAACTCTAACACGATTAAGAACGTTTTGGTATACCTTCACAAGTTTCCCAAACTTTCCACTTTAAGTTCTCAAAGGTGCCAACATCCGCAAATCCTTTCGGATGGTTAAAAGAAAACTAGTTACTGGATATTGCTGTTAAGAGGATTTCAGCGATAAATATACTCTGTTACTGAATAATTTCAGAGTGAGTAAACAGCCCTAAAATAAATATTCTTTAAACTATTGACGTATCTGTGTGAAATTCTTGTCTCAATTCTGCTGACTTATTCTTAGCCGTGGAAAATTGTTTACTGAAGCGTACTTCCCGTGTGTTCCTTGTTGAAGAAGCGCTTTCTACCCAACAGCTCTTGTTTGTTCCTTGTAGGGCATTAAAATGGAAATTCAGCCGTCTGTAGGGACATCATTTCATAATCTTAATAACTATAGCGAAATAAGGTGTCAACTAGCAATACAAACGTGTTAATGCAACACAAGAAACAAGTAATGCGCTATTAAAGCTTTTCTTCTTGTCAAAAGGTGCGAAAAGGCTTTTAAAATAATCAATCTTTTGCAGTCTTGTTGTCAACAGCACAAAGGCGAGTAGCCATAGCGTTAGTATATCCTACGGGAGAGCGAATAATATGGCACCGCCTGCCGCTATTGTTTCGAAAACCTATAAACTATACTTAACTTTCGAAGTCCAAAAGCCACTACAAACTGAAACCCAAGTTCTTGTCTCTAAACTTTATTTTTGATTGCACAATGTCCACGCTTTCAAGTTTTAAAATGTACTCATTTAGTTTGCGTGCAATTATTTAGAAGTTCTACATATTGTGAAGAGCGAGACACGACCGGACGACGAGCATTCTCCTTGAATGCATTATACTTGTCAATAAGAGCT
Organism: Epizoanthus illoricatus; assembly: GCA_026546655.1. Taxonomy (NCBI): domain Eukaryota; kingdom Metazoa; phylum Cnidaria; class Anthozoa; order Zoantharia; family Epizoanthidae; genus Epizoanthus; species Epizoanthus illoricatus. The sequence goes on along the minus strand of JANVCK010263067.1, from coordinate 11,308 downwards.
GTTACTACCCGCCATGCAAGCCAGTTATATGAATAGTTTCTGGCCATTCGTCCTTGGATATCAAGTATAAACTATTCTGCTGCTTAATGGTGTATAGAAGCTGAGAAAATACTTGAATGGAAGAACAAAACAAAGAGAGTATCTTCAGCCGGCTATGAAATATTTATAAAGGTTTGCTGCTTCCTTCACAAGTAGGAACAACGTATCAGCGTCTCGTGGAGAAACTGAAGTCCGCTTCATAGCCTCGGCGCAATTTGTTCTCCAAGCATACCGACGTTCTTGAAGATTCGACAAAGGATATCTTGTTAAACCTAGAAATTGCCCTAGAAGTTTTAAAAATCTAATTTTAAGTTAACAAAAAAACAACAACAACCATGAAATTACGACAGTCAAAACTTAAGCCGTTGACACCGAGGTGCTGTGAACATTGCTGGAGAAACATTTCAATAAGTCTAGCGAATCAGAAAACAGTAAACGTATAATTTCTGCTTTTCGTAACATGGAACTAAAGTCACAGAACAAAGTTAAGAATGATCAGCAGAGATGTAGTTGGCGTTCTAAAAATCTACTGCGTTTGTTTTAAACTGGGTGTAAGTTTTAGTTACTCATGGGCTTAAATTAGCCTTAAGTCACTTTAACCTGAAATTGGAATTTTTTAAAGCTTTCTAAAATTAACTAAGGATCTTGAAAGTGAACGAAATATAGTGATGTGCTTTGTTTACAAAGTACAAAACCAGTCAAGAAACAGAAAGCATCAGTTTACGTTACTTCGGAATGTAGCCGCGAAAAAGACGGAAAAACACAGCAAACTGGGCAAGTTATTGTGTAATGAAATTTTCGAGTGTTTCCATTCTAAACATATCGTTTAAGAAATCGCAGTTTGAAACGATTTTTATCAGTCCTGACTTCGTAAAGTGGCAAATATACTATTCTTTTATCTATGAGATTTAAAACCAATTTAAACTCAGATTTCTATGAAACAAAACCCAGTATACCCTTTGAAATCATTTTAAAATAATTCATATGAAGTTTACGACTCTATGGAAACTGGAGAGCAGCAATTTGCTGTTTTATAGTAGGGTACAACATGTGCAAATGGGATATTCGTGATAATAGTATGCAATTCGTAACCAAAAACGAAACTGCAAAATGGTGTAAGAATTGTTCTCTTCATAAATTTGAAATTAACACGAATAAAGTGTTGTAGTCAACAATCAGAACACAAGAAAGTTAAACTCTGAGAATACTATAAGTCGAGACAAAAGTTGCGGTGATTTATTCCACTTAGTTTTACGATTTATTTAATATTGAACAAAACCTCAGTCGGCATCTCTGCTATTCTTGTTTACTTTCCCAGTACAAATTCGATTAGTACTTCCAGTTAAACAAATACTCGGCTAAGCCAAACTGCTTTATCAAAAGTGCCTCTTTTTTAAGCGGCCAATGATTTGGTATTCACATTGTGAACTGCTGTATACTGAGGGAGACGTATATCTGACATCGATAAGAGTTGGCGATAATTTGAACTAAAAGCAATTCCTCCATACTACTTTTGTATTCCATTTGGCACTCTTATCTCTAGCAATTCGATCTGAAACCTGTCATTTTATGGAATTGCATTTAGAGTCGCTTATCAGGTATATTGTTATGAGTAATTACGCGTCAGTTTCTACCCAGTTAGGCTTATAATTGATGTCAAAAGCAAAATGGTTTCAAATTTGGAAAATCGATGTGATTGAAACAACTTATTCATCCTGTCATCGGTTAAACGGCGGAGAAAAACTACTCGTATTTATATATGAATTATGGACGTTTATTTTCTAAATTACTGTTTTGATGGCAGCGTCGGATTTGAAAAGAAAAGAATAACAAGCTAGCCAATATATACCACACAGCCAAATGGCGGTCAGAACTACTCCGCCCATGCAAAAGATAAACGACATGGCGCGGTCTTTGGTTGTGAGGAAATTTTAGGTGATTAAAGTAATGGAAATACTCAGAGAAGTACCGCTAAAACCTCTGAAACCTGACCCCTTCACGGGTTACTGGATCTCATCCAAAGCTTAAGTGAATTTGAATTTAGTTCTAAAATCCACGGGTATAATGTGTACCTGTTAGTCAAGAAAATCATGGGCCATTGAGTTAAGGATTTCGCAAAGTAAATACTGAATATTTTGGAGTGCAGATAAAATTTCAGGTCTCAATTTGGCAATGCACGGAACCTCTACTCATGATATTGCGGTGGCGTTTCTCTCATTAAATTGTATTTGTACGACAAGTGGCGTTTGCTAACAAATTTCACTTTTACCACTAGCAAGTGAACAAATATCTTCCAACTTCAATGAAATGAAACTTGCTGCGGGGAGGATTTCCTTCCAAGAACAAACACGGAAACAGGGAACTTTGACTTGACTTTAATCAATTTGACAATGTGAAATTTTTATGACATCGTCAAAATGAAAATTTGATAAAAAAAGTTCGTAGATTATCGCTGTAAAGAACACTTCCTCTACATAACTATTTCCGTTTAATTCACACTTGACAGCAATATGTTTTACGATCAGCCATGAAAACCAGTTATTTTAAATTAGTAGCATAAACAACACTACAATTATTTAGACAGAACTTCGTAAGTTTCGACAATTAATAGATGCAAAACCCTTAGCAATGTGTTGATTACATTTATCCGACAAATAAACTTTACTGCTACTTTGTGTGTGCCCTTGTCGAATGAATTTATTAGTTTAACTACAGTTTTGCCTTTGGCTATGAATATAGCTTTCTCTTTACTGATAATTCACAGACTGATAGTCATACAAAATCCTATCTGAATTGTTACTTATTCAGCAAAGGGCAAGACCTTTGGAAGATATTATGGGTAATAGTGCCACTTCGATTGTGGTTCTGTGGTTCTCTGAACTTGAGTCCATATTACTTTTAAACTTCAAAACAATTTCATATCTATTTGTTGTCAGATGAAGAGCGTTTTTGGCTTTATTTCAGGTGATCTGGGAAACTTTTAGCCGATATGTCTGGCGTTCTGAGATCTCAACCCATGCAGCTATTTGTGGAAACAAATTATTGCTAATGCAAGGCTAACTTTCTCACATACCCCGAGGGGTACAAGATAAATGCACTTGTGAAACCTATTTCTAATATTATTCATGACACTACTTTACTAAAGTTATTTTGGTTAACAAGAACATTTTAATGGCAGGTCAAAATTTTTGTAGGTTTCCAAAATCAGTCTGTTGCTGCCGTTCCGTTTACCTAGCTATCTAGAACTGGATAAGAAACAATTGGTGTAATAGTGTTCAAAGAAAACACGGATAAGCCGATTGATTTTGTTGGTTTTAATTCTACGTGCAAGCACCTTTACCTTACACCCCCTGGTTGTTCCTTACAATGAAATCCAAGTTAATGCAGAGCACCTTGGATAAACTAAAGATTGTATAGTAACACTTGGCATATATTTATTTGTATGAGTATGAAAAAGACGAAACTGAAAGTAAAACACGCACAGCCGTACGCTATAAATATCAGTAAACGCAGGTGCCATGAGCCACCAGTTACTAAATGTTGTTCACCAGCCGAATATCGACATATAAATGCAGATTTTTGTGACCATATCTTAAGCAGCAAACAGTCAGCTGACTTTCAAGTTGAAAAGAAAAACCAACCCATTTTCACTCAATTGACACTGAAAGGAAAACGTTATTCCATAATATTTATCAATGACCAGCTTCTTTATCGGCACGGCACACCTGTACGAGTTTCCTTTTTCCGCAATGTTGTGGTGATGGCGCATTCATTGTTCGTAGCGACTAGTACATGTAAATTACGAACTTGTTCAGTAAACAACTGTGATGTCCTACAACTTTTCAAAGCCTTTCCAATGTATATCAGCAGAATTATAAAGTACAAAATCTGGTGAGTAAGGAACAACTCCAACAGGGCTACAATATGTATTGTCTATGTTAATACTGAATAACAAAAGCACCATGCACACATGTTTTGCAGCAATTACACAGTCAGTTTGGAATTAGATAAATACGAAAATATATGAATTGACAATGTATTAGTTCGATAGACAATACAATATTGTAAGTTTTGAAGAAGAATATTAAACAACGACGCTACCATGCACAAGTATGTGTCAGGGCTAGTTTATACTTCAGAATCCTTGCTATAGGTGTAATTTCTTTAGTCATGGCTGATTCCGGTAATTTTGTATGAATTCGATCATTTATTATTTTATTACTTTATATAGACTGTCCTCAGAACTTTCGTTAATATAAACGAGCGGCTTCAATTTCCACTCCAATCTACACAACCGAATTAACGACTAGTGTCAGTATTGATGCCTCCTGACAAAAATCCCATTTTTGTATTAGAGTCGTTTTCCTATTCTGCCGCTTTGTTTGAATTACGGTCCGATATTTTGCTTAATCCTACAATCACAAAGATTACAGCGAACATTTCCGAATAATTCGTAATTATCGGCGCTATAACGACAAGCTTATGTAGATAATGATAGAAAATCGATCAAAGATGCTGCGAAAATAGTAACCGATGACACGCAAATTCACATCAGTAAAACTTTCATGTCTTCAAGATTAAACAAGTACGCAGTTATCGGTGATAGTTCAATATACTGAATTTTCCACTTTTAATAAGCGCAAGCAATTTAAAATCTCAAATTTCAAACAAGTTTTTAAAACATCAAAACTTGCAGTTCAAAGCTTGGGAATTACCAGTAAAGATATACATCGAAAATTATCGTATGAAATATTATTACAATAAGTACTTTTGTTGGGTATAAAACTCAGTACATAGCTCACACCGACAAAGGAGACTAGAACGTTTCGGGGCTAGTTTCTGTAAACCGAAGTCATTCAATCAGTTTTTCGACTCTTGAGAAAAATTTCAGAAATGTTTATAAAAATTTCAATGGCGGTTAGTGATTTTAAGCACATCACCTAGAATTCTCATTGTCCCATGGACATTTACTTGAAATAAAAATTAAAATAAGAATAACAACTGAATTTTGAACACCTTATCGTGTTCAATATGTACTTTATTGAATGAATAATGACTTTTATAATATCCCAAACCACTGCTGTTTATTTTTGAAAACGTTCTTGATGAACCAAAAACATGAGAAAATATTATTGGCACAGTTTCTGTACACTGCCTGACGTCCTATTTGCATGTATTTCTTTTGATTAAATGGTAAAACAACGGTACTGAAAGTTGAAAGCCTTGTCTTAAATCAATACGGGCGTTTATCGAACTTGATTTCTGTGAATTTTTACGAGATTCATCGGCTTGTATTTGTTTTGAGAAACGTAGATTTTATATAGAGATTCTCACATCGCACCAGCTGAAGCTTGAACAATTTCGTGGAGAGACAACAAGTGTTATGGATTTCTTTTTAATACGTTCACAGGGAAAAATGGTCTGAACACGAATCATTTAATTTTTTAGTGCCATTCAAGCAAATTGCCATCACCAAGTAAAATTATTTCAGTACTTTTCGTTTTTCTTATGTAGATGTTTCTAATTTGAGCACTTGAGCACAATTTGAGTTAAGAGGCATGGTCCAATAAAAGTGACAAAATAATTATGCTGAAATAATATTTTACTGATAAATTTGTGTTTCACCTCGACATAAATAAGTTAGTAAGCTACTGGTCTCGATGGAATACTAATGATAATTCGTGAAGTAATTTCGCAAGAGATCACTAGTGTTTTATGATTGCTGTCGTTACAGGAGTATGGTAGCAGCCAAAAATACGTGTACGTAGAGGGTATTCATCCCCTTTCTCTGCATAAATCAGTTTACAGTCAAATTTTGCCGCACACACGAACAAGGTATCCAGTTCTTCTTTTATTAAATTTACGTACATGCACTGGAAAAATGAGAAAAAAATGACTGATGTTTTGGTGTATTTCATTTCTGTGATCACCTGGCTTCTGTAAAGCTTACGAACCGTTCCATTATGATTAACAAACAAGTGATCTTCTTTTATCTGACTTGCTTTATACATGTTGCCCTATCAAGAGATTTAACTTTAGGCAATTAATATGCCTGTTTTAAGCCTGATTACATCTAACTTGGAGAAGAAATAATTCACAATGTACACGTATTGAATAAAAATAATACGAATTAACTTCATTTAGATGGTTGCTAAGCTGTCAACATGCGATTTAAACTTTTGTTTTATAGCTAATTTCGATCTTTGTCCGAATTGGAAAATTGTTCAACAACTGACAATAGCATTAAGCCCCAATCACACTAGAGCTAAACATTTTAAATGTCTCGGACAAGATTGTCGAGAACATCTTGTCTTGACAATTTCAGAATGTTTGTCCTCGATTGTTCTGAGGCAGGACAAGTCAGACAATCGGAATATTTGAAATTTGTCCAGCCTCGGAAACTTCACGCAAATTTTCGAAATGGCCATCGCACTACCGGAGACAAGTGCAACAACGAAGTATTTGTCCGAGACATTTCAAATGTTTATCTCTAGTGCGACTTGGGCCTTAGACAGGGACAATGATCATTACACGATCTTTGTAAGAAACGTCTTTATACACTTATGAACTATATGGCACGGAAGATTGGTTTGCATATTCTTAAAACTGGACTTAATATATTTTGAACGGAATTATGCTCAAACCTTGAAATCCATTTGTCCGGAATGCAACACTTGCATGCAGAAACCAGACAACACGTGCTTCATGCTGTTTGAAGCTATATTAAACTTTAGGTCAACCGGGCCCACAGTAAGTAGCTTTAGGAGTTTAGAAGTTGCAGTCACCCTGCCATTCTAATTTCGGCTTCTTTCTATTATTAGTTCTTACTTTATACTCATAACACTATTGTCTGCTGTATACATCATCAGTGACTGTACTATTTAGCGAAGCTTGTAGACAGAATAAAAATGAATATAAGCTTGGTATGATGCAACGACTGTAATAAATGTGTATTTAAGAATTACAGAAAGAAACCCCAAGGCTATATAATTATATTTTCGTAAATGGTTATTTATTACACCTGCTGACATCAACTCGTACTTATATTCGAAAAGATAGCATGTGTTGACAAGAAACCTATATACTTGTAGCATATGTCGACAAGAAACCTATATACATGTAGCAAGTGTCAACAAGAAATCTATATACAAGTAGTAAGTGTTGACAAGCAGCATATGTCGACAAGAAACCTATATACATGTAGTAAGTGTCGACAACAAACCTATATACATGTAGCAAGTGTCGACAAGAAACATATATACATGTAGCAAGTGTCGACAAGAAATCTATATACATGTAGTAAGTGTTGACAAGAAACCTATCAGTATACATGTAGCATGTTCTGACAAGAAATCTAGACATCCATGTAGCAAGTGTCAACAAGAAATCTATATACATATAGCAAGTGTTGACAAGAAACCTATATGCATGCAGTAAGTGTCGACAAGAAACCTATGTACATGTAGCAAGTGTCAACAAGAAACCTATATACATGTAGCAAGTGTCAACAAGAAATCTATATACATATAGCAAGTGTTGACAAGAAACCTATATGCATGTAGTAAGTGTCAACAAGAAACCTATATACATGTATCAAGTGTCAACAAGAAACCTATATACATGTAGCAATTTTCGACAAGAAACCTATATGCATGTAGTAAATGTTGACAAGAAACCTGTATACATGTAGCAAGTGTCGACAAGAAATCTACGTACATGTAGCATGTGTCGACAAGAAACATATACATGTAGCAAGTGTCGACAAGAAACCTATGTACATGTCGCAAGTGTCGACAAGAAACATATTTACACGTGGCAAGCGTCGACAAGAAATCTATATACATGTAGCAAGTGTCGACAAGGAAGCTATATACATGTAGCATGTGTCGACAAGAAACCTATGTACATGTAGCATGTGTCAACAAGAAACTTATAGACACGTACGGCATGCATATGTCGACAAAAGTCCAATATACAAACACTGTGTGTCGACAAAAATCCTTTATATATAGTGTCATATAGTGCGTGCTGACAAATTATATACCGCGTGTCGACAAATATCCTTTTTACAACATGTCATGATATTCTCGCTTTCTGATTGGTTGAAAACCAATGTCAATAAGAATACATACCACGGTTTACGCGCCACCACTGCAGGTCAAGTTCACCAGTGCACGCGCACACTTAAATGGTTTCCCAGCCTAAATTTATCGCTGATAAACAGCCGGTACGTTTGACTATTTCAGTTTGTTGTTGTAAAAACAAATTTGCGATAGGTTTCCGTGGTATGTACTCTTATAGACCACTTTTTTCCGCCATCTCATGGTCAAAATTTGTTGCGGATTCATCCTCTTGCGCCTCGTGAATCCACAACATTTTGACCATTCGATGATGGAAAACGTGGTCTATAAAAGTACATACCACGGAAAGTTATCGTCAATATCTATTTAATTCCGAACATCGACAAAACTTCTATATCTGAAATATATACTGCGCGCATGCATGTCGACAAATATCCTCTATACCTATACCTATACCGTGTGTCGACAAAAATAGCAATATACATATACCGCGTGTCGACAAATATCCTCTATACCTATACCGTGTGTCGACAAAAATAGCTATATACATATACCGCGTCTCGACAAATATCCTCTATACATATGCCCTGCGTTGTCAAAAAGTCTTATATATACCGAAAATTCGAATTCTACCTAGCGTCCTCACGATATCAGCTGCTCCTAGTCGACGTTCACGCGTTATGCTGTAAACTCGAAAACTGCTTTTAATAGAATCCTCAATAAAAACCAACAATATGCCAAACCACAGTAACTAGTTACTACAGATTTAGTGTAGTCTCACTTGATTTATCACGAGTTACTACGATTTACCACAAGATAAAATAACTGTCAACAGTTTTGCTTTTTATCTTGGTAAACCATGGTAAATCGTGGTAAGTTTTATTGAATTGCAAAAACGGAAGCAATAAATTATTCTGAACAGTGTGAAAAGTTTTCACGCGACTAGATGGACTTTATGAATCAAACAACTAGGTTTTCGAGTCACACCTACTCCTGCCCTAACCCCTCCCCCCCCCAAAAAAAACTGAATTCATACCTACTTGAAAAAGGCCTTGGAATCTACTGTTGGTAGCCCCGGCTAACTGTGCCAAAACGTTTTACACCTTAAACTGTATTTACAAGAGTTTTAGCAATCCCGCCACGGCCTGCCGTTTGCATGTGTTGGAGGCGACGAAGAAGAAGTCATTTTCCTCAACGAGGTAGGTCCGATGGAAAGCGCGAATAATTACATGGCACAATTTACTTCTAATGTTAGAGGGGCAAACAGTACACTTACATAGCCGTAGCTACCAACAGGCAAACGCGGTAGCTGCCTCTCGGTAAAAATCTCTCAATCTGCTTCTTTTGACCAATCCACCAGGAGGAAAACGAGACAGTTCTCTCGGCTAGTGTCCTCAACCTAAATGTTATTTACGAGAACGTAGATTTTCACAATTTTCTGGAAGGCATGCTCGCGCCATCCGCGTTCGTTTACTTTTGTCTTGGTCAAATTTTCAGATCCGAAAACGTACTACAGTATAGAGACATTGTCTTTGATGCAGATACTCCAATCTTTGCTCCAGGAAAACATGAACTGGTGTATGCCCGAGGAGGAGCTATCGATGAGCGTGAGGCAAAAATGGTGAGTGTCCTTATTCGTCTTGCAGAACTAATATTAAGCAGGTAAAACCGAGTTTTCTCGGAACGTTTCTAGCAATGAATTGAAAGAGAAAACGAACTCTGACAGCGTAGCCTATGTTACTTAAAAAATAGTGCTCTCCTCTATTTGAAAGTCAAGGGCTAAAGCACAAGATCACTTAAGGACTAGTACTGAACACTCCCTGCATAACTCCCACATACAGTCTTAGCCAAAAGCCTCTTGTTAGGTAGGTATAGGTAGGTGGGTACGTTGGTAGGTAGGTAGGTACGTACGTACGTACGTTGGTAGGTAGGTAGGTATAGTTAGGTAGGTAGATAGGTACGTAGGTATGTACGTTGGTAGACCGGTAGGTTGGTTGGTAAGTAGGTATGTGAGCTAAGTAGATAGGTAGGTAGGTAGATTTTTTATTCAAACTCCCCGAATGCCAAGAGATTTTCAGTTTGGATTACAATATTTCTACTATATTACAATAGTTACACTATTTTAAAACATTAAACGTTGCAATCTGTTGGTACTAAACATTTACTAATCTGAACTAAGTCTAAGAAATCATATGCGTAAGGCGCAGTATCCCACCATGCGTTGCTCCCTACTAGAGCATAATACATGACCTTAATGAAGCTGAAGGCCTACCATTCAAAGGAAACAACCCTATCGTACCCACAACTATGAGAGGATACATGAATTATTGTATGAAGGCCACCTCAGGGTCGAGAAATGTAAGGCCCGAGCAAGAGCAGTTTTGTACTGGCCAGGAATGTTGCGGGATATTTACAACACAGTTTCCTCGTAGGTTTCGCTGACCTCTCCCTGTTGTATTGTAGGCCTGTAGGGAGTTGTCTGACTTCGATGCTCCTCTTGTTCTACTGTTGACATTCTTGGGACACATTTCGCGAAATGATTCTTTTCCTACACATTTGTGGCATTTCTGTCCGAATGTTGGGCAGCGCGTGTTTGTTCCACAGCGCTGAAAAGTTTTATTGCTGTTACCCTGTTGCTGTTGCTTGCTCGGGTTGCCCTGCTTCTGTTCCGTCTGTTATTTAGTGTTTCCAGATGCATACATGGCTGCCTCTTCGAGCGGAGGCTTGCTCAGATTCTTAACCCTATCTAGGGGGCGTACATTTTGATTCATAACTTCCGAACGCTTTGCAGTATATTCATGAAATTTCATGACTTTTCCTAAAATTTTATGGGAAATCCTCTCGTATGTGTTTCGTTGTCATACGATGGAACCTGTTTCCATGGCAACCGCCAAATCAAAGTGGTTTCTTGATTTTTGGATTTTCGTTTATCATCGAACTTCTGAACAATGACATTAATTGTAGTTTTCAAAGCTTTTACTTATCAGAAAAGAGACTACGGTCCCTTTCTGTAATAATTGCTAAGAATGTTTCAATTTTTGCAGGAAGTAGTGCGTTACGGGTAGGTTTTAATTTTTTCAGAAATTCCTAATTTTTACTGCCAATTTCAAGCAAAGTTTGCGGTTGCTTGCACAGCAATGCAGTCGTTGATGGTGAACATTTATGCAAAATTTGAAAGTTTTTACTTT
>JANVCK010262956.1:0-15573 GCA_026546655.1 Epizoanthus illoricatus | reverse complement strand
ACAATACATATATACACATAGAATGCATGCATACATGCACATACATACACACACAGACAGACACATACATACATACATACATACATACACATTCATACATACATACATACATACATACATACATACATACATACATACATACATAACTACATACATACATACATATGTTTTATAACACGATGAGTTGTTAGAAATCAGTAACTCGAGTTTCACGCTTGCAGGCGATCATTGAACTGAATAAAAAAGGTCAGGTATTCGTTAAGTAACAGCTTGCGTGGGAGGCGGAAACTTAAAGTTTTCCGCATAAAATTTGCTTTCTTGTCTACATTTAGAAATAAGTTCCGATCTTTTGTTGAGTAAGGACTGTTTGTCAGCAGTTAAGATCCACATTTTCTTAGCTAGGCACAGATTACATTGCATGGCACTGCCTTTATACGCACTAGCACGTTTCAAAACAGACCACTTGATAGAGAAATTAACCCTATACTATCCATCAACTCCCAAACATATTTGGAAAGAGTAATTTTAGCCGAGTGTTTCTCGTGATTAAATGACAGGTTGTGGTTGTTGAAGCGGGTCTTGAATGCGTGCTCAGTCATTCCGATGTAGATCTTATCATCGTGACCTTGAGAAAAGACTGATGCTTTGTGGACTAGGTAGTGAAATGAGGCACGCACCGTCAAGAGGGCAATTATCACTCTCTGCTCAAGGTCACGATGATAAGATCTATATCGGAATGACTGTATATCTATCTGCCATCTGGCTGTGTCTGTCTTCCCTCCGTCTGGCTATCCGTTTTTCTATTTGGCTGTCGTCGATCTGTGCGCCCGATTCTTTTTCACACTATAATTTCCCTGTCTGCATGACTGCTGTCGTTTCTCCGTCTTCTTGTCTGTCATCATTTGTCTGTTGCCGTATTTTCCGTCTATCCCTCTCAATCTCTTTATTTCCCTTTCCCCAACTAGTCAGTGTCGATCTGCCTGTCTCTGTTTCTTGTGTTTATATTGTAGCTGATGTATGTGTGTATGCATGATTGTATGCCTTATCTATGTATGCATGCATGCATTATGTAGTATGTCTGTATGTCTGTCTGTCTGTCTGTCTGTCTGTCTGTCTGTCTGAATGTATGTATGTATGTGCATTATGTATATGTAGCACATTAACAAGAAAGGGGTTTAATGGACTTGGCCATATTTGGCTATTTTGATGGTCATTTTCGCAGCAATTAATGACGTAACAAGCACCATATGGTGTTTCTTTGCCTACATTCTGTCACGTTTAACTGCGAGAACTTAGTCAATCCCTCAAACAGCATTTGCCAAGACACATGGTGCAATAAACAGAGTTTTGGAAAATACGCTGAAAACGACTATTAGCCTGAAATCGACAAGACCCTTTTCCTGTTAACGCGTTAGATATGTATGTTGGTAGGTCGGTCGGTAGGTACGTAGGTACGTTTGTGTGTGTGTGTTTATGTGTGTGATCAATCTTAAGACGCAGTTTAGAATCACACAATCTTTATTCAGGAATGCTTAGCCCGTGCTGTTGGCACAGTTGATATGACATGTCTCTAGGTCACTGGAAGAGATTGCCACTTCACACACATCAAAAATACACTCCATTCATGTTTCAGACAAAAATAAACTTATGACAATTGTCATATTTGTGGTTGCTGCGGTATTTCCCATTTCCTTTAGGCGCAACTCATTCAATAGCCATTGTGGTTGGATATTACATAAGTCTACTGATATAAACGCTTTTGGCAACATGCATGCATTAGAGCTGTTCTACTGAATGTATAGGTACAAGAACCATTTAATAGAGCTCATTAGTCTGGCTAATAAAACATTGAATGGGAGTTCTGGCCCAGCAAGGAATAAATACATATCAATTGAGTTAATGGAAAAATATATTAAGAGGATTTAAGGATATTTTACAAAACGTGTCTGTACACTTGCATTTGTTTTCTTGGCAACGATGAGCGCCATGACATGTGAGGGGGATACGCCCGAACCATTTAGTGATATTCAGATTTTGGTAATTTGCCATTGCATGCAACCACAGCTTGAGTTCTATCATTCTAACAAATTTGCAGGTTTTTGGCTTTCATTTTCTTGCGCATCACAGTAAGACGACATAAATGCCGCCCCCTCCGACCAAGCCTGTAGAACGGGCGGTGCTAGAGAGGTGACCGAATTTCGCGTTTTCACGTTACACGCAAACATCACTTCTTAAAAACCGCCTGTCCCACAAGTAATTGCTTTTGAACCAAAAATTTTAAATGACTTAATTTCAATTAATTAATTAAACGAAATGTAATTTACTTATGGCTACACTCAAACTATTTACAAAGAATATTTGGCCATCATAATTTATAATATATTTATAACCCACGTGTGATTTATTTACCTTGGGTAATAATAGCTAAGTTAAAAAACTTTTCAGATAGTTTTCTCTTAGAGATTTTAAATATAATGTGATACCGATATCACATTTTGTTCCAATAAGCTAAACTACCAAAACTCGCACACTAATTGGCAATTTAAAGTTCATATGGTATTTGGGAAGTAACTGTTAATTTTGAGTCACCTTAAGGCTTAAGTTCGGTTGCACCAGCATGGGTAGTTTCTGTGACGATTTGATATCATGTTATACTTTTCACCGTTAGGATGGGAGGTTTTAGCTGCAGTTACGAGAACTCCAGTTATCTTATTCTGACAAAGGGCGAGTGCTTGAAATGTCAGCCAAAATCTTCCATCCTCACTGCGAAAAACATACCATATCAACTTCTAGTTAACCAGCCTCAATACTTGGAGCTACACGCTGACTAAAAATTTTTTGTAGCAACTAGATTCCCAGAGTTCAAAATAGTGAATATTGACTGAGACAACATAATAGGAAATAAGACTCCCAGTGAGGAATTTGGACATTTTAAACGTTTATATGTTATAAGGACTTGTTAATATTTATCATTTTTGTCAGTTGCTGAATTTAGATTCACCTTTGGTCTAGAGCCGTGTCGGAACATTTCGAATTGCAGTTGTTTCGATTTTAAACATCCAGTCACATAAACTTACTGCCAAATACTGCTACTATCATTGTTATTTTCATCATAGTCAAAACACGGCAAAGAGTCACTTCCGTTTTCAGCCCACGGATGTTCGTCCTCATAGAGGATGGGTGGGGGAGATGGCGGCATATACTTGAGGGTGGCTTCAGTCAGTTCCGTGGGGGAGGGGGTGGCGAGTTGTTGTAGGGATGGGAAGATACCGATACCTCTGACGGTCAAATCCAGGTCAGGTTCAACTTGAAACTGTTCGTCGTTACTGCATGTGGAGGGCGGCGGACTTAGACCTCCCGGACTACACCTTCCAATTTCCTGATGTCCTGAAAGCTGGAAAGGACTGTCGAGTCTTATCCCGTGCGCGTCAGCAATATCCCTTATACTCTCATCGATATCATCGTTGGCTAGGATAGAGTTCCAGCTAAAGCCACCTTTAAGATCGCCCGAAAACGGTGGAAGTTCTTCCTCTACACCTTCATCTAAACAGTTCCCGAGTAAGAAGCTGTTTCCTGAGCAGTCCAGTCTTAGACCGGCCGGTCGCTGCTTCTTTGCCCGCGACTCATACTCATACTCATAGTCGTCAACGGGTTCCTGCTTAATATGAACTCGTTTAGTGCAGTTTTGCTTTCGAAACCTCTCTGCTTCATTGATCTTTTTTAAGGGTTTTTCTGAGCTCTTGATGAAGTTCTTGTTCGTCTTTGAAGAGCATTTTTTGGAACTCTTGTGCGTGTTGACTCCCCTTCGTCTCTTGAATACACCATCAACAAACATGTCGGCATACGCTGGGTCAATTTTCCAAAAGCCTCCTTTGCCAGGTTCATCCTTCTTTCGCGCAACTTTGATGAAACATTTATTGAGAGACAGGTTGTGTCGAATAGAATTCTGGAAGAAAAAGAGTGCCGTCAGCATGAGTTACAAGTTAAATATAATGGGTTTATAGCTGGGCTATTATATTTAGATGCAAATATTTTTTGGACTCCTAACGCACAAACACTACAGGCAGATTTTTTCCCGCATTTCAACTCAAAAGCCCTGTATGGTTGCAGTGGCCAGGCAGCCTTTCTCCATTGCAGCCCGTACACTTCATCATCTCTGTATGGATTCTTCTATTAAAAATATTACTGAAATTTTTCGTTTTCGTAGTCAATTTCAGTATCCATGTTTGTAGCAAAGATCTCAGATACCTGAGATTTTGTGGGACCTTAATGCTTGCCAAAGAATAGAAGAGCGTATTAAATTTCACATAATTTATGATAAACAAGTTATTCATGTTATTCATGTTTTTTTGACAAGGATTTGATGAATTCTTAATATAAAATAAACTTCTTACAGCATCGCCCTACATCCTAAAACATGTATGGTGCGATCAAACAAGTAAAACATATTTTATAGAATCATATTGGGTGATTATATTTACAGTTTTTGTAATTGAGATTTCTAGGCAAAGTTTTAAGAAATATACAGTGACTTTAAACGATTTTGATAGTTTGTGAACGATTGCATGCTCAACCCTAGCGGGGCCATGCTGTGCCTACCGACAGGTTGAGGATATCCCAAATTTCACTGGTAATTATGCTCTGGAAATGTTACAAGCCGCAAATGGGTGTTAATTGTGATTTAAATAGTAGCTAATTATAGTAATAAATATTCATATAACACAATTCGATCCTCGATTATTCAAACTTTATTGCCTCAGTTCGTTGGGAGCATAAGTCATAATCTGTATAGTTCCACATGGATAGTCGAAGCCAGCTAATAGATTTCATGTGCTATAAATCAAAATGTTTAGCGGCCTAATATAATACGAATTACGCACTTGATGGTAACAGAAATTAAGTTGTGGGTGGAGCTATCCAATGACAGAAATCAAGACTGATGAATGTGATAATTATAAAAATGTCGGGAAATTATAACCATTAAGACGTTTTCGTTGACATCTTAAGCATTTGCGCAGTACAAGGATTGGCATTCATTTATATCAACAGTTTTCTTAGTACCATTCAATTTCGAAGAAAAACTACTGACAATTTTAAACATCGCATGTCAACGATACTTTTGGGAGTGTATCTGCAAGTTTTCCAAATACTCTATACAATATTGTTAACAACGTTTACATGCAGCTCAGTAACACAATGTTTGATTACACATTAGTAAGACAAGATATATGCACGATGCTTCAACTGAAGATTAAATTTCCGTTTTCGATAATCAGATTCGTACGGTCAACCAATATTTTATTTTATACAATGAAAATTAATTTGTTAGGTAAATTGTGGCTTTTTACGATGCACATTGTATACATAATGATGTGGCGATTTATGGCAGCTAGCATGCAAGAGCGATAGATCCTTAAATTCCGGATGCGCCAGATCACTCACTTCCAATACGCTAAACTACTGGACAGCTTCAAAGTTGATATTTAATTTAAATATATTTCTATTCATTTGTGATGTATCCAGCAATTAAGCCTTAGGGTTGTGTTATTATGTTCCCCTTGCAGCTGTATTTTCTAATTTATGAGTTATTCTCAAATTTTGTCGTATCACAAAGCTAATTCCTTTTTCTTTTCGATGATTAGAAAATCGTATTTTTCCCGTTGTCTTTCTTTCTTTTTAGCTAAAAGAACTCCAACTTTAGATACAATAGAGTTAGATTCTTTATGGAAGTTAGTTTTCGCAATTCTTAATTCAATCTTTCTATAGTTTTTTCTCAAGACGCCCACTGAAGTGCTAAAAATAGCCAAATGTTATTTAGAAAGCGAATTGTGGTGAAACTTACCCAGACCACCTGCCTCAAACTAAGGTTTGCTATTACTGCCACGATTAATTTCAGTTGCGAACACAGAATATTATCGTTAGCGGCATTTTTATGGCAATCAACATTTTCCAATGGATTTAATCTTGTTCATTTTATTTTGTATTGTATGTTTGTTGCTGGAAGAAAACATTGCTTGGTAAACCAAAACTACGATTTATTAAATTTCGCTGCCTTTATAATGTACTTTGCCTTTGGCCCAAGTAAGCTCAGATACTTCTGTTTGAAACGTCACTTCGTATCGAAATACTGTATAAGGAAAAAAAGTCGTGTTCAGAGAAAAAGCACCTGCATGTTTAAAAAATTTCTTCGGCGTTTGCAAGCGATGGAGAACGTTATAAATTGAAAAATTGAGTGCGCGGTTTTGTTATTTTAATGTCTAGACTTTAAAAGAACCTCATACATAGTTTTTTTAGAAAATGTGTTGAAATTATAATTAACAACATGCAAATTTTCTGCATTGTAACATTTTGTTCTGGCAGACTGCGTTTGCGGCGCGGCGAGTTTTGCAGATATAAAAAACGATTTAAAAAGTTGCTGTAAAAAGTGCAAAACTTCAGACAACCCCAAGTTCTGGCCAGTTGTTGAAGGGTCGGTTCCTCCAGAAACATCTTCGTGCCTGACTGGCATTCACAGTTGGCATACGGTACCCCACCGTTTCTCACGAAAATCACCGCCGGAAAAATAATAAATTAAAGAAGCAGGTCTTCTACGAAATGTATTTCTAAACGTTTTGATATTTGTACATCTTCCCATTTTTTTCAGAATTCTCAATTTAAAATATAAAGTAGTTCAACATTGTATTATCAAAATTTTTAAATTCTTAAATGGGTTCTATCTAAATCTCTATTTTTCGTTATATAGAAACCACAATAAACAACTTTTCGCAACAAACAAAGCTTTTTGTCGAACTTAACTTAACATGAATCACCTACGCAGTATTTTGTATGAAAATACTTGTGACCTACACTTATCTGATAAATTTGCCCCATTGTAATTTGTAGCAATAGGAAATTGCATTTTGGGGATAATTATTCATTTGGTTGGCCCTAAAAGCGTTCGCTAGAACATCTATCAAAATAGAACTTGTAGAGCTAAACAGGGCCATCAGTTCTGGCCGCACGGAATCACACTCACAGACCTTTTAAATTATCGCAAAATTATCGCTTGAAAAGTTTACCGAGCTAAAAAGTGTTTTTGCCCAGTAAAGTTTAATCCGTAATTTGTAGAACTTGTTTTCGCCCAGCGAAGGATTGTATTCGGGACACGTCCTGTCGAAGAAGTACCGAGTCGCAATTGATTCAATTGTGTGACCGGTCATTTATGACGCACGACCGTGTTAACGCTTCAGTGGAAGACTGTTCGGAGCCATTAGAAATGAACTTCGAAAGAGGTTAATTTCAGTGCTTTGCGCTTGTCAATTTCGGGTGAAATGGCCGACGCAACGAACAATCTGTCTGTGCTGCGGTTTTTTATATGAATTTATCCGCTGCGTGGACACTAAAGTGATTCCAAAAGTTCAATGCATTCTATTTAATTTAATTCAACTCTCGACTAGGAACAACCATCTTTGAGCAAAACCGGAGAAAGCGCACATGGTGTCCTAAATAAAATATTAAAACCCTCCAGTTGTAATGTAAACAAGATTTCGGTATATGTTATATAACAGCTATAATAGTCACGATATTGATTTAAAATCCCCAAATGTACATCGATTGACGAACGTGAAGATTTTGTGTTAATGATGCGTTTATTTTGAGAGTCATTATATATTCTTCTGAAGAGGAAATTTAATCAGGCTTGCGAAACACTAACTTCATCAAGCGAACGCCATCGGTCATAAAATATGAATGATGACCGACCTTCCCTTCCCACCTTTAACACTTCTTCCCGCAATTTTTAGCAACGAAAAACTGCCAAATAAAAATAGTTTGCAAAACGTCATGAGAATTATTGAAGGAGAAAATTTATTCCGAATGATACAAAATACGTTTGCGGTGGATTTTTGTAATGTGGATGTTTAGTTATTGTGGTCTATCACGAGGTATTTAACAACGGTGCGGTTCGGCAGACTTTGAATCCAAAGCTTAGTGGGTCGATCAGAGAGAAAAACAAAGTAATAATTAAGCTTACCTGCCACGTTGGATCTGCGACTCTGTAATACATAAAGTTCTCCTTTATCCACTTGTATATGGCACTGAGCGTAATTTTGCTTCGGTTCGTCTCTTGCATGGCCATGCATATAAGAGTGGCGTAGGAAAATGGAGGCTTGCGATGAGGGTCGTTCTTATAGTCTATGCTCTGCTCCTTGATGGAATACTTAGAATCACCCGAATCGCTTTGGTCGTCAGAATCACACGAATTGCTAGAGGGCGACGGAACGGAGTCCGCTGATGACCCATTTGAAGTAATGTCCTGTATGTTTATACTGTGAAGCCATTGCAAATTTGTTAAACTGTCATCCAGAGAGGAATTATCATCCTCATCTTCAGAAGGGTTTTGCGCTTTCCAGTTAGCTGCAAAGATATCGGCGTAAGATTTGGTAGCTACCGGCATTCTACTCATAATAGTTCGCACCGAGTAGATAGAAGATCAATTTGTACTTCTAGCAGCTGCCCCGTTCTTGCGCTGATATGATCGTTCTGTCCGATGTTAGAACAGAAGATAAGCTCTCGACTATCGATTTTTCGCTTCTCGGCTCCCTTACCGTAACAGCAGCCGTTTGCAGATTCGAAGAGAGATGTGTGAATTTCGCCGTGCCAGCACCGCTAGTTATAGTAGATGTTTGCAGTACACTGGACGCTGTAAACGTGATATATGACGCGGATGGATGTAGCAATTAGAATCCTTTCGAATGCAAAGTAACTTAGCCTATTGAAAGGCTGTTCTATTGTGTCTCCGCTCGTTAAGTTCGGTTTGCCTTGGGAATCGTTATAGTGGAACGACAGAGAGTTGTGTACGTTTTACCGCGATCTAGCTTGAGTCACCGTGATAATCCTATAGTCTTGTTTAAACACACCACAAACAGCTCTTGAATACCTAGACTTCTTTACACGAGAGCCTCACGCGGTCAGATACATCTTCCCTTTCCCATACTGAACTAGATGTATTCCTCCGGAAACTGATCCCACCAGATGTTCACTACCGCTTCTGTTGCCGAAGATTACAGATAATTCAGTTGTACTATTGTGAGATCTCTCGTTATAGACTTGCCAGCCTTCAACATCAATGTGTTGTTTGGCTGGGTCGCAAAATGAATGAGCATCGAATACGATTGTTGTACTTTTTTAGACAAATTAATTATTGTAACCACGATCGACATAAACACTTAACTTCACGTTGATTGGATTATAGGTTGCTAAGTGGAGTTCAAAACAATCAGGGCAAAACCTGACGCTGAATCAGACAATTTGATTGGCTGTTAGTTGCTATGATATCAGGTTATTGATATCCGCGGCGCGTGCGCGATGAACCATAACCTGTACCGGAAACTCCGGTTGCACTATTTGGCAAACAAAACCATGGTAACCAGATATACATCTTCACTTCCGGTAAGAATTGGGTTTCTGTTGTTTCCTTAAACTGGAGAATAGAAAATGCTTGGTTTTCTTGGTATTTTAAGCTCACTGTAGTTGTAGTGGCAAGCATACAATCGTGCCATTTTTCATGCAAACTACTGACAAACATTGTTCATCTGTGATCCAACCGCTCACACAACATTTTAAGACAAACTCCTGAGAGTTAAATCATGCCTTCAGGACACGTCTGATCTTCATACAGACTTTAGTTTTACTTATTAAGCTATAAAGTCTTTACTTCCATATTTTCTTTTATTTCGTTCAGTTAATTAACAAAACAGTCGTACTCTTCAAGTACCAGCGCACTATTTGGTAAATATTCGGGGTTTAATTTTCGAAAATTAAAGTGTTTAAAAGTCCTTCATATCTTAGCTTCGCGTGCTATAATAGCTGTTCACTGACCTGTATTTTAAAATCCAGTAGAGTTTTCTTGTCTTATCTTATCTTATCAACAATTATCCCGTCGTCACTTGTCGGGATTGTGTGATAGAATCGCGTCTTTACCTCTTCAGTTTGACTCGTATTTCGTATCTCGTATTTTTGGTGTTATATAGGTATTTTGAAATGCTTGTGGGCAAAGAGATCCGTCATAGACTGTAAAGCGAAGGATTTTTCGATCGCAGTTTATTTATGTCTGGAGAAGGTCTTATTGCCTTGCAATATTTAATCGACTGCGCACACCATCTCGTGCTTTATTTCACCACCGTACCAATCTTGGTAACACCTCTATGCCAAACAAGATCTTCAAACCTTGTTAACTCCGTTCTGGAGTCTTGGCAAGTTGTTCGCTTCATTTGACGTGAACAAAGAACGCGTCGTTACTTTTCACACAACGCAAAAATATTTTGGACACCATCGAACCGAATAAATTATCAGCTTTAAAAAATAAATGGAAACTTGGCACCGAATTATCAGTGCAGTACCAAGGTACCGTACCATGCAGTCTGCCAACTGATATGAAATGAAACGTTACAAGAAGGCGTATCCTATGAAATATTTCTGTGAATAAAGCGTCAAAGGAAAGCCGCGTTAAGTAAGTCATGGCTCGACAAAAATTTAAGTGCCACGGAATTGACCCATATTCACTGACTTCATTGAGATTCGTTCATTTACATTCGCAAGCATATTTAGAAATCCGTAAACAACGGCAAAACTGTTAATCGCCACGGGGTGTAACACATTTTCAATACTGCTGAACTGAGTAGTAACCTAGTCATATTCTAATAATAATTATAAGCAAAAAGTCTATTTGAGCATACGTGATGGTGAGTCGGATCCCTTGCACAATACTTATCATAAAGCCCACTCCCCAGAGAGTTGATGTCATTTTGGACCTGAGACGCGCTGCGCTGTGTTGCGACTCAGTTTTGTCAAAAAAAATGACACGTTGCGAAGGCGTTTGTGGCATAGTGATGACGTCTGAGCACTGCATTGTCCAGCCGAAAGCGGTTGAATGATAAAGAGTTATAATTCAAATTGCTTAAACACTTATTGTTAAGAAGTTTTCTTCCCGTCATAATGATATAACGGAAAAAAAACTAGTTCCAAAAGTTACGTTCATGTTCTCGTGCTGACAAAGGAACTCGATTGTGTAAGTGTGTATCTCGCTTGGTGTAAATTGTGGAGCAGTGCAATAATCAAGCACGCCAATAGTTTCCGTTTTTTAGTTAAGTGAGTGACAATCACCTGTGAAAACACCTAAAATTTAAAACCGATGAACTCGTGAAAAACATTTTTCATATACTTGCAGAAAAGGAATGTAACTTGAATGAGCTGATCATGCACAACTAGGTGGAAACAGAACCTCAGCACGACTCTAAATTATTTCTCGCGATGTACTTGGAGTTGCGAAATTTTGAATCGAAGAAGAAGAGGTTGTTATTAGGCTGTAGATGATTTCTAAGGAAAATTTAATTTTAATGAGCTTGGGGTAAATTAATAATGATAAGAACTGGAACATAGCTTGTCGCTACGCAGGGTGTGTGCAGTCTACTATTTGCATTTTGTTGCGTGAAGGTTTCTCACCAAGACTACTAAATTTAGTGTTAAATTGTTAGCGGCAAAATTAACGCCATATATAAGACGCAGTATCTAGGAGACAGAAAACTCCAGCAGTGACAGCTAGAGGGAATTTACTTTATATAAACTGTGTAAAGTCTTTACGTATACATTGGTGACTAACACAGTACCCTTTTGCAGTTTACTCACGCTGGATACCATCGGAAAACAGCAGACACGTGTGTGCTTTTTGTGTAATTGCATTTTCGTGTCTGAAGAAATTCCGTTTTTAACGAACTGCATTCAAGTATTAGAGTATTAAATATTCAAGATTAGGCTCCAGTGCAGATGCCTTATTTCCTCGAGGGCGAGGGAGGGATTCCCGCTGTCTGCATGCACTGGAGGCTATTTCAAGCTGTCACCTATGGGGCAGCATCAGTAATTACTATACACAGACAGTGCATAGTACCGCAGTAAAGCGGATAAATTAAAAACATAGCCCAGACACCCCACATTTGCAACTGAATGTTGGTGTTCTTTACGAGAGGTGCATTACAAAAGAGGAATGTATTGAATGTCATTTGTCTATAGAAATGACTCCTTTTGGGAGGAAATCTATTTTTTTAAAAAACCTGATTCCACACATCCAAAGAATAACACACACCTAAAAACAGTGCTTACATTTTTCATGAGCTATCACGAAAGCTGAACATGAGAATCTATAACGTGTTTCAGTCAGCATGGTGAAACTAGGTCCGGAATTTCATGATAACAGACAAAAAGCATTTTCATGTAAACTTTTATATAAAACATTTAGGCCTTGTCCACACGGAAAAAACAAAACTATTTTTGCGTTTTCATGTCCCGTCCACACGATAACGATGTCAATTTCACCGAAAACGGAACTTTTCGAAAACGGGTTCGAAAGTGGAATTATTTGAAAACGCAAACTTTTGAAACCGCTAACAGTAGATTTGGTGATATTGATATCGTTGTTGTGTGTACGGGACATGAAAACGTAAACTTTTGAAAACGCTGACAATGGAATTTGTTTTTCAAATGAAAACGATATCTGTCCACACGCATACGTTTTCAAATAAATCCGTATCCGTTTATGAATGTTTTTACATCCGATGAACTGAAAATAACTCTTGTTGTTTATCCATGGAGTCAGTAAAGATTTTAGTGATCCAAAGCACTTACCTCCTGGGTAAAGCAACAAAAATTGGATAAAAATTTAAATATCACAATGTCTCCAAAATAAAATAATGCCGCTGTAACGGTTGCAATCAGTTCTTGTTAGAAATTTAGCCCTCCAAATTTCTAGAAGATGGCACTGTTGGAGACCACGATTTTAATAGTCACAGTGAAGCGGTATTGCATTGTTCTTTGCCAAACACGCGATGCGATTATTTTCCGCCAAATCCAAAGCGTTGGGAACTAACAACTTGGGCATGGGTTCCTGATATTGTCAGTATTGCGGTGTCAGAAATTTGAAAAACACATGGTCCAGTAGTTTATGAGTCAATGTATCTGATCTTATTCGCATTGATATATTTCGGTATTCTGAAAACTTCTTTCATGTAGCTGCTGTGATTAAAAAATATACATATGGGTCACTAATCCTGTGGGAAACAAACATTTCGTCGTAGTCTGTTTGTGGAGGATACAGCGCAGTGCGATTCCATTTCGTGATGGGCAGTTAGGGTCAGAATGTTGAACAGATACAGCCTGCATGAGTAAAAGATAACATTGAAATTACTGAGTCTTGTTGTATCAATGGAGCCGACTTGACCTTGTTGCTGTCCTAAAGGTTTTTCTAAGCCTGACCCTGAAAACAAATTTGTCATATAATTTTTTGATAGTTATATCGTTTGTCGAAACAGCTGGATTAAAATGTCAATTGAAGCACATCCAATTATATCATCCGAATGCAATATTATTTGCTATTTATCAGGAAATCAAAGTACGCTTGTTTTGGCGGACCGTTAATATACTGGCAAAGTTGACGGAAATTATATGATTAATTTTAATCATAAATGATCACTTATTTTTCGACCGGTGCCAGGCATGTTGTGTATGCATGAGATTTACTGCTGAAGTGCCGTATGCTTACCAGTGTAAAGTAAAATAAAATTCATGTACATGTATATTAAAACAAAACTTCCGTTTCAAGCACAAATGACAAAATGCAGCACTATTATATATACACCAGCAAGACATCTCTAATTTCGTATTCAACTTCAATAGTAATTCACTCAGATACCATTAGATTTGCGATATAAATTATTTACAGTATTTTTGTACTCATTTAAAAAGGCATCTTTCATGAGTTATGTAGGGTTTACGGAAGCGTATGGTGTCTCAGTTCTAGGTAGTTGAAATTGCCTAAATGGTTGTATTGAATTGTGCAAACATAGACTCTTGAACGTCAGATTAAAGATATATCACATGCAAAGCAGGTAACATCATTTATGAAAAACATCAACATAATTAGTATTCTTAAGTAAGCAAAACAGAAATTGATTAAAAAAGTCAAAATCTTGCGACAATATACGCTATTTTTAAACTCGAAAACATTTTGCCGCTCCGATGCGGATATTAAAGCACGGAATTAGCACAGATCGGTTCTTGGAGCTTTTTGGTATCTTACCCGTTTACAACCGCAGCAACGAAATCTGTTGAATAAAACTTTATTTAATTTCATTTACTCATTTAATTTTCAGGGTAGGTATATATTCTGTTCGGCCCCTCTAAGGCAATGTTATATTAATTTTTAAACTGTTTCACTCGTCGGTACGTTTGTAACTGCCGACTTACCGGCACGAGAAATAAACCGGTACACACTGAGAATAATAACCATGATGATATAAGAAAATTATTTTAGTCGAAGACCGGTGGCTTCGACTTTACCATCGTGTAAAGTTGGATATAAAATATAGAAATAAAAAAATGACGAATTAAGGCAAAAAGAGCTTTGGCTGGAATTTTTTAAACATATTTTAATTATTTATGTAAAAATTCGAAAATTAATCTTTTTTTCATAAAGGTGTTTGGATTTATCATGATGCCGTTCGAAGAGAGGTCCGTATCGTTGCCATCAAAATGATGACACTAAAGGTCAAGACAACTGAAAACTGAAATGTTGAAGCAAACATTGCATTTTTACTGATATTTGGTTCAAAAATGAACAGAGTAATTCCGACAAGAATTTCTATCCATTGGTAGAAGTTGCACTAGAAGCCGCTTGAGTCGAGTCTCTATCTAACGAGAAACCTTTGGGCGCAGACATATTCTTTCAATAGCGTGCGCATCGACTCCAAACTGTGTGAATAGTTCCGAGATTAATTATCGGTGGAAATAACTCCCAGCTCTTGCAGTTCATATTTTTCTTGGTAATTTAGAGCTTCCGTGCAGTCACCAATCGAATTTTAGTTGCTCTTATTATGTAGTTTGGGTTCTCGCCAGGTCATGATATCTGCTCCATTGACGCCCTTAACTAGGAGCCAGGTGTGGTTATTTCCGCATGTAAAAAATGTATTGACAAAAACAAAACGAAACATTAAAGCAAAACGAAACGAAACATTAATGCAAAACAACAATAACAACAAAACAAGATAACAGAAAGAGAAGAAAGACTACCAATAATCTTAACTTGCCAAATATTTTGCAAGAACAAATTAGTGAAAAGTTGTATCAATTTTATAATCTATTTGAACAATCTACTATTACTTGGACTGCTAATGCTATCTCGTCCCCAGATCTCGTTTTGGAATTTTCGAAAAAAAAGTGTTGGGGGAAGAGGGGTGGGGGATGGAAGGAAGAAACGGGCCGATCTGGCAAAATTCTATTATGCGTGGGTCTGCGGCCAGGAACGAAGGGCTCTGGGATCGGAGCATCCACAGGAAAAAGTCGGCCAGCCAAAGACAACCAGCGCCAGTTGGTTATACACGGACTTCTCAATGCGCATGCGCTGTCGTGTAGAAGCTCCCAGAGCCCTAACCAATCTCATTCCCAGAGCCCCAATCTCGTTCCCAGAGCCCCAATCTCTTTCCCAGAGCCCCATCTCGTTCCCAGAGCCCAGTCTCGTTCCCAGAGCCCAATCTCGTTCCCAGAGCC
>JANVCK010262845.1:0-15582 GCA_026546655.1 Epizoanthus illoricatus | reverse complement strand
ACACCAAGAAATATTGAAAACATTTTATTCCTTCCCCTGCGATTTTGTAACTGAACCAAAAACTTTAACACCTACACCTTTATAATACATAAACAACGCTGGGGAAAGAAACTCACTTGACACGTCCCGTTACTGGCTCCGTGACTTCGAAATTGACACTTGAGAGCAAGGAGCGTGGTGTGTGCACCCGACCACGAAACCACTTGTCAACAAAGTCCTAGAGCAAACATAATTTGCCCGCGAACCGCAGGAAGGACAGGAAAATGTTTCATTCCATATCTCGGCGAATTTTAAAGAAATCAGGTTGGAGTTTTCACCAAAAGTTAGTATTTTTATATTAGAATTAGAAAACCGAAAAACCTGAAAACTGAAAAAATCGAGTTTTTATCATATTCTGTAACCTTAAACATGCAGGAAGAAAGGACTTTTCTTTCAATATGCAAGAACTATGAGAAACATGTGCTGAAAAATTTCAGCCATCTTGGATGAAAGAATATGACTGGGCTGTGATGATACCAACACCAATAAAATACCATAAAATGTACTGATGAATTTGTCAAAAGTATCTGGAATTGGCAGACAAGAGTACACCCATGTACCCTAGATGATGTGAATTTAGGGATTCAGGACTGAAATTGTAACATCTAATTCCCAAAACCATCACCAAGTTGTTTCTCACACAAGACTGGTGAATGACCTATAACCCGAGGCCATGCGATTGCCAAAATTAGCCAGGCTTCACAGGCAAGTAGGTGTGGGGTCTGGTCAGAAATATTTATACTGGCCTTGTCCAAAGTGGCAAATAAAAAAGGGTTGAGTGAAATTTTGTTTAAACAAATTTTCTGGACTTGATCAGCCTTCAAATTGGGTAATGTAATAATAATAATAATAATAATAACAATAATAATATATTATAACAATATCTAAATTTAATACCCTTAAATTCTGAAAAATATCCAAAAGCGCTTCACATTAAGTATACAGTAACTATAAAATGTATGTACAATAAACATATAAGCAAGGCTAAAAAGTTAATACCAACAAACAGCTACAAGTCTCAACACCACAATAAATACGTTGCCTGCTATCAAGGCCAGCAAATATTACTTGGGTACAAGAGAACAAGTGTGAGGATCTGATAATGGAGTTCACTCCATTTTCAAAGTAATGATGCATAAGCTATTCATCTAAAACAGAACAAACCTGGTTTAACTGTTTGAGTGAGGGCTGGTGCTGAACTACTTGCGTGGGCAAAATTACAGCTATCTCCCTTCCAACAACCATGAGGTGTGCCGTAGAACCTGCATGGATATGCAAGCTGTCTAGCTGGCCTGCAGTTAACAAACACAGAATGAAAAACATTGATATTTTAACATTTTAACTGTTTTTCTTAGGTCCTGTAGACATTTTTATTCCGTTATGTGGTTTGTGTATGTATGACTTATGCCGTCTTGCTGACAATGTAATATGATTTTTAAATCTCTGAGCCACTTATGTGCTGAAAACTAAAATCGTAACCTATTGTTTAAATAAAATTTAATTTCTCATAAGTGATTCTATATTTCGTTCTATAGGTTTCTATATTGTTTTGCATGATACAACCTATGTGGTTTGTTTGTTACTATTCGTATGACAGACATGAGCCAGAATGTTGCTGAACGTGTGATTGCATTTTAAAAGGAAGTTTGTCAAGAATGTTATTCAGCACAATCTTATCTATAAAATCTATGAAGTTAGACAAAGGTAAGCCACGTCATTTTCCACCAAAGGAATAAAATAATAGCAACGAGGTTGCTTGAGTTGGAGGATTAGCAAGAGGAGTATTTTACTGGCAAAATGTTAGGAAACAATTACACACTCAAAGGAGTGTACATCTACCTAACAACTATAAGTCTACATTAACTTTCTCTAATATATAATATCTAACATCACTAAAGCTTGAACCTTGAACCTTTGCCAATGTTGTACAATTCACGCCTATTCCTATGTGGGTAGCTGTTGCAGCTTCATTCACTTGATTATAGTTTATCTATCTCGCTGCACAATACTGTATGTCAAACTAAGTCCACATCTCTACCTGCCTTCACTTAGTTACTGTTAAAGTGCATATAAGTTCATATAAAGAATGAAAGTAGTCCACACTATACTTAATGCAAAAAAACAAACTTACAATTAGTTCAAAAATCACAACTGACACTCTTACCAATCAACAAACTTTGTCAACCCATTGTAATACAATTATACTGATTACCTTGAAGGGCTACTTGTACTAGTTGTGTCTGATTCTGTATCTTCAATGTCATCAGGGATAACTGGATAAGCCTTCCGAAAGCTAATATAAGCTTCTGAAGCAGCTCCTTGATTGTCTGTCCATTTTTCTAGTGCTGATACAATCTTCCGATACACAGCAACAGAAGGTACAATCTTTATCTTCTGGCACTAAAACAAATTAGTTTCATCTTAATATCACCTAAGGTTACAACAAGTATCTGGTTTATCCCATTAGAATAACTCAAACATTCTCGTAAATTGAGTTTCAACTATACCACATCTTCTAGTCAATCTTTTTAGCCAGTGTTTATTTTAAGTGTCACGGCAAGATTCAAAATACAAATTTCCAGTACGGAACCAGTTGCTTCTCATCCAAATCTACTTGACGAACTTATGGTCTCACTGAAACAGAATGATTAACCCTTCCAGATAAGTTCCTGGATCTTCTCTATCTTCTATGACAGGAGAATATCCACTGAAGTATTGTGAACGGAAACAAACTGCTACCGATTGGTTCAGTTTAAACTGAAGTTCGTATTGAAACATGTTTCCGTAAGTATGCCATATGAGTATGGCCTGGAAACTATCAGAGAAATTCGAGGAGCTACCTGGCAAGATGACACTTCTAACCAAACAATTTTGTACTTGTTCCATTCAAAGAGCAGCAATGTAGTTCTCTGTTCTGGTGTGGCTCTCGGTAAATACAACAAGATACATCAAATGGTGGTCATGAATGGCAATGACTTGAAAGAATATTTTCTGCACCATTATATTATCAAATATATATTATAAAAATATTCCAATTACATTTACTAAAATTAATATTTCAATAAATAAAACTACAGTTGTTGAACGTGGTCAGCACTTTTTCTTTCACTTTTCTCAGACTTGATCTAGTTACAAACCATCAAAAGGAACACGAGACATCCTTCCAAGAAGCACATAAAATAGTACAAAAACACAGAATTCTTCAATACAAATACCTACACTGTATGTCTCAATTTTCCTCAACTGTTAATACAAAGCTGGACAAGACAATATTTATATGTATCATCGAAGAAGCACCAGAACCACTGCCATAAAAGCTAGTCTTGAACGACTACTGTTTATTTAATATATACCACTGAACAGTTTATCGTTTTACAAATGCTAAGAACATAGATACTCTGTACCAGATCAAATTACTTTCCCTCTATTGGACGCTGATAACTTATGCTCACCAAAATGTTTGAATGCCTTCTGAAAATGGTATGCAAATTAGAAGTGGATGCAATTACAAGGAGGAAAACTATGGTTGGTTAAATATTCAGGACAGCACATCAGAAAATAATTATAAATGTTGCATAGACAGGGAGGGCAGCTGTCTTTAGGGTACAGTATTATAATAATCACCTCCCAAACAAACCTGCAGACCATACCTGTCTGAGAAGTTGCTGGACACCACGATAATTCTTTTGCTTCACCAATGTGTTAACAACAACTTTAAGAGAACTCTGGTCGGGCTATAGGAAACAGTGAAAAAATACAATAAACGGTAGCCAAGTGTACCTTGCTTCTCATATAAACAAAACCCAATCTAACGATGCCAGCAATCAAACTCAATCTTCTCCCAAATTTAATAAACAAAAAAATTCAACATTTCTCAGGAAATTTGCTATTTTTCAGTACACAATGTTTAGAAGTGTACATGCTCAGTATATTTCCCAGTTTCAAGAAAACACTTTTGAACAACGATTAACAATTTAATCAATATATTACCAGTGTGAGTGTCTGTGCAGAGTTGTGAGAAACCGATATCTTCACTCATTTACATCACTTTGTAAGTTTCGTATTTCCTCTATTTAGCCCCACCTCCCTTTACAAACAATCCCAAATCTTCAATCGCATGAATCTGTAATTTCCATGTTCACCAGTCAACATAGATAAGCACTAAACAGCGTAATAAACTTAGTGATATATTGAGTATATAGCTATGTCCCCAAAGCATGATAAGAGTTGTCACTTCCTTAATTATTGAAATATTTTAGTTAAAGTATCAACAAAAATGTCATTAAAATATGCTTTGCTGGTTTCTTTACTTCATTTACAAGCCAAACGATCTTATGCAATGTAAATTATAGAGCTCCCTTAATTCCTTCCGTGTGTGGCATTACACTTTTCATATTGAGTTTTTAAGCATAAAAGTCATTTTCTGTCTTTGTCCTCTGTTATAAACATGCAGGATGTTGGGAGAGCACAAGCAAAAATTGAATATCACATGCCGAAGGCAAGTGATTTTTAAGTTTTGCAAGTGTTCTCCCAATGTCCCAAGTGTTTATAACAGAGAACAAAGACATAGAAAATTATTTTTGTTACTTTTATAAAATAACAGCGGCAAAAAAACAAAGAAATTTCGTCTTGTCCTTCTGTTAGCACGGTATTACAAGACAAACGAACTTACACAATGTAAACTATAGAGCTCCCTTAATTCCTTTCGTGCATGGCATTGCACTTTTCCTATTGAGCTTTATATGTTAACATATGCCAAGGTCTTTTGAGACAGCTGGAAAAGTATGCCAATACTAAAACAATGCAACTACGAGTTATCTGATTTATTTAATGTTTGGCCAAAATGTTGATTGTTAGTCTTGGGCAAAAATTGTTTGGCATAAACCAAGGTTGGAGGGAAGGAATCATGTGAAATTTATTGAAAATGAGTGAAGAAAATGGCTTCTCTCGTGTTTCTTTGACCTTCTTTGGTCTTCAGAACTGGATAGAATTCTCAAAAGTGTCTTATTTACAGTATGGAGTTCAGAAGTTTCTTCTGTGCAATTTACATTCGAAGTTTGCTCTTGCTTTGCAACCTGATTGCTTCAGAAGCAGTCATTTTATTAAACAATCGTGTTGAAGACGTAATGTCTCGAACAAGGCAAAAATTTATTCAACCAACCTTAATGGCATGCTCCATCATAAAGTACAGCACATCTGGCAGTCTAGTGACCTCCCCAATACGTTCAAGAGCTAAACAAAGTGCTTGTAGACCTAAAGATTCTACACTTGTATCCTTGAAACCCTCAGGATTCTTCAGTATTATATCAAATACTGCCACAGCTTGCTTAATTAAGTCAAACCTGATCAGAGCTGTAATCATATTACAATATGACTGAAAAGAAAACAAATTTCATTCAGTGATTGTCACTTTAGTGTTACTGGCTGCTACCATGGGCATTCTGCGAGTTTTCCACTTTCACAGCTTAAGTAAAGCTTGATAAGAAGTAGCAATTCACAACTCCAGAAAATACAAAGAACTGGGAACGTCTACACAAACGATCCCACAAAGCAATGTTGCAAGAACTAATTTGACATGAAAGAACAAAGCAGAATCATTAGCCTTAGACAAGATAAAGTAACATGTATTGTGTCGAAACAACAGTTGCCAAAAGAATTTTGATGACACATTGTACAAAACATTAACTGAAGTACTGCTTTCTCGATCTAGACTAGACTAGACTAGACTGGGTAGACGGGTCTAGTTCTTATTTAGTTTCTGGAGCGGTGAATAGCAGTGAGAAAGTTTGTCCGCCTAAGAAACATCTGTGATTGTGTTACAACAACAAAGTAAACTAGCAAAAAGAAAATGAGTATTATTACTATTGACAGCAATAGCATTTTCTGAATTTCATGGGTACTGTACATACACAGATTGTCACCATGTTGCTTTTCAGTAACTCATTACTCTCCAGTTCCATACAGAGCAGAATAATAGTATAGGGAAGGCAAATATCCAAAAGTTAATAACACTATAGGCAGGAACAATAGTATAGGGTGGCAAAGCCCCAAAAGTCAATAATAGCATAGGCCGGAATAATAGTATAGGGTGGAAACATCTCCAAAAATTAATAATAGTACATGAAGGAAAAACCTTGAGAAGACAATAACAGTACAGAGTGGAATAGAAACAGGAACAAATTATTGAACGTTTTTATGTTACATACTAAGTGCGAGTAGAGTGTTGGTCAAGAAGCAACACAAGAAACATAGCTCCACTAAATTGTTTTGAGGATGCTAAATCTTTCCATATATAAAGTACTAACTGTTTAGAAGTGACCATGGGAAAAAACAAAATGGTGAACAAATGTTGTCCTGTTCACGTCAATTTAAATAAAGCCTACATTAAATCCATACACACGACATACTGCACCTGTAAATTGCCTTTATTTCACGTTTTGATCCAAATTTTTCTCGATTCATGTCATGTGGTTTATGTGGGTCATGGTGGCCACATTAAATACCTACAACCTGTCCTCAACTACCAGGTCATCGAGTTAATGTAGGCTTTTGGGCTTCCATTTGCTGGAAAGAAAGGGACTGGGCAAAAGATAGGTACCTGCAGCTTTGCATGCAGTATCATGACTGACGAGGTAGCTGAATTTTCAAATAATTGTGCAGGCCCGAATGAGTTTGTATAGAGTGGTGAATGCCTAAAATTAATAACCGTACATGTACGCTTATTTGGAACTGGAGACTAACACATGACTCAAGTTTAAGTGTTTGAGTTCCTTAGCCAGCAAGACTGCTGAATTTTTTTCATAACAAATACTATGAGAGATGTTGAGTAATATTTTCAGGAGAAGACTACGCCACAGATATTGGGATTATCTCATTGACAATGCCTGGGTTCTATTGCATTGCATTTAACACAGTATTCAAACACTTTCTCAATCTGTCCTCTAAAATTCCATGAATTTTCCATGACTTCCCACAGCCATTTTTATGAACATCCAGTCAGAAATCACAAAACATTCCAAAAAATTGATTGATCATAAAGCAGTTTTCAACAAATTAATGAGATAGTTCTAGCCCGTTTACACAAAGATCAGATTTTCCATGACTTTCCATGACCAATTTTGATTTTCCAGCATTTCTAGGTCCAGATATTTTAAAATATTGAAATACTGAAATCTGACTTTCCAGGATTTCCATAACCCATACAAAACCTGGTACAACTGGCTTCTAATAGTGTCAATGTACATATACCAGACTAAAATCCAATTATTGCTAGATCTATATTTGCACAAATCCAATGGCTCAGCTGCCTTACATACCTCTGGATCAATTTCAATTGTTCCTTGCTGTGTACAACGAAGTAAGAGATTCGCAATCCCTAAAACCTGCTCAGCGTTTCTCCATGCATTGTTCATTATTGTGCCACATATCACTTGGCTGGGGAGCTGCGATAAGTCTCCTTTGTAGCCACATAGTACAGTACATAGGTTGGCCCAGTTTCCAGCATCACACAACATCCTACAATAAATGTTACAAAACACATGAAAAATATTGGATTGCAATAATTACAAAACCCAAATCAAGTACTCTAACAGGGTTCTAACTAAAACTTGGGAATGAAATTTCATTACCTTTCAATGACCTTGTATCATTTTCCATGACCAAAAAAAGCACAAAAAATAATTGCCAACAAAAACGCTCCTGAAAACCACATGAGAGCAGCATGCAAGCATGGAAAAAAGCACTTCCTCGTTTTTTTAGCTAGATTTTATTTTTTGTGACAACTGTTTCACACTTTTAAACAGCACGAACCTTTTTGGAGAAAAATTCTGAAATTCCATTACTTTCCCATGACCCTAAGGCCAATTTTCCGACTTTTCCAGGCCTTGAAAAGGTATTTTCAAATTCCACGATTTTTCATGACTTTCCATGACTGTGGGAACCCTGTTTAATTTCATGACTAAAAAATTAATATAACTTGGAGAGGAATCTAAATTATTTATAGATATTATAGCTCCGGCATAAGCTTACTGCTACATGACATAAACTTTTTGTGGCCCCATTCTACTACAAGTACATCTACCATTTTCTAATTCAAAACATCAGAAAATTGACCTATTCATTGTTGACATAATACATCTGATAGCATGATGAGAGAGACAGGGCTCTCTTGTGATTACACAAGACCAGTACCAACTCATACTGTACAACTTCAGATCAGTCTCCATACAAATCATTGCAACTGTTTTCATGAAGCAAAAGTGACACCAGTTCGGATGTTTTTCCCATGTAATGGCAAACCGATTACAGACAGATCTGAAATTTCCTTTTATTCAAAAATGCAAACCTAATTAATTACTTGTTACATGTATTTTCATACTGGTCTCATGTAATGACTCCGTACCAGTCTGAGTTTGTACCGGCTTCATGTAATCACTTATTACTTTCGTACTAGTCTCGTGTAATGACTCCATACTGGTCTAAGTTCATACCAGTCTCATGTAATCACTTAATACTTTCATACTAGTCTCATGTAATAGCTCTGTACCAGTCTGAGTTCGTACTGATATCATGTAATCACTTATCATTTTCATAGTGGCCTCATGTAATGATTCTGGTACCAGTCTGAGTTCATACCATCTCAGGTAATCACTTATCACTTTCATACTAGTGTCATGTAATGACTCCATACCGGTCTGAGTTCATACCAGTCTCGTGTAATCACTTGTTACTTTCATACTAGTCTCATGTAATGACTCTGTACCAGTCTGAGTTCGTACTGATATCATGTAATCACTTATTTTCATACTTGTCTCATGTAATGATTCTGGTACAAGTGTGCGTTCATACCGATCTCAGGTAATCACTTATTACTTTCACACTAGTCTCATGTAATAACTCTGTATCGGTCTGAGTTCGTACCGGCTGAGTTCATACCAGTCTGAGTTCGTACCAGTCTCATGTAATCACTGCCTTACACACAGACCCAATCTGTACACCAACTTGCTCCAAGTCTCTCATGCCACTGTAAATCAACATCAACACAAGTGTGCCAGTAAAGATAACTGCTGTAATTCATAACCCACAATTGCATCATGATACCTACTTTGCTACAATAACAAACTACTGTCTACATGTATACCCACATTCTCTCAGTTACATGTAGACATTAGCTTACTTGATAATTGCATTGTAAGCTCGTTGACTTGGCTTAATGGAGTTCTGCATCATTTCCTGTTGACAGAAAATTAAAAATAATGCCGAGTTAAACCAGCTGTTTCATGGTATAAGCCAACCTCTTGCACATCCAACAAATGCAAGATCCATGATAAAATAAATGATCAATATGCGGAAAAAACACTATTCCACAAACTATTAGAAATACAATAGGCAAATCTCAGTTATTCTTATTCATGAGCCTCATAGTCGATGATTGGATGCTTGAGACAAAGTTTTCTTTGTGCGAATGTTCAAAGGTGTTTGAAGTAAAAATGTTTGTTGATAAACACGTTCATTCTGAAATACTAGCCTTTTTCTCATCTCCCCCAAACTAAAGTTCTGCTATATTCCTCTTCAATCAACTAATATATTATACAATCTCTGCTCTTATATTTTCAAATCAAATTACAACCCACTTCAGCATGTGATGATTGCACAATAATGCGAGGACTCATTATAGATGTATACAGTTACTTAAAAAAACGTTAACTTCTGAAAAGCACGAGGTGCAAAACACAAGGGGCAACACCAAGACCCAAAAGGATTGTGGGAGCTCTGAATTACCTCAATTTGCATTTTGTTGGAGTAATAACCAACGTCTGACTCTAACAAATTGCCAATTTCGTTAAATTAATGCTCCCACAATGACTTTGGGTCTTGTTGCTGCGCTTTGCTTTTGCACTTTGTGCTATCCTTAAATCAACCTTTTTTAAATAGCTGTATACAAACATACATGTATAAAGAAGCAATCATAATTTCAAGCTTCAACTGATTTAAAACTGCTCTCCACAAACCTGATACAAATCCATGACTTGACTTGAAAGGGGTGGTCTGCTTGTGCTTCCCAGCATGATAAGCTCACTGCAGGTGCTGAGGTAGCAGTAAAAGAACAGCAAATTACCTACAGTACAGTTTCTTCTACATGAAAAAAAGATTCTTGGTACCTCTTCTACAATGCCCACATTAGGCAGACATTAGCTTTAAAAGATGTGTGGCTAAGACAGTTATGAAAAGTAATAGCAGTGAGATAGCCAATGAAAACTTGTCTTGGAAACTGCTATAGAAAAATTTTAAATTTCTAAAGAAATGCATATCTGGTCCTACTCTTCAGCCATCCCTGTGATAAGCTAAGGTGAAGTAGAAGAAGCAAACATACTCTGATTTCAAGAGTCCTGTCCGTCTGATTTCATCTAGGAGATCAAATGCCCTGAAATGAAATGTAAAATATCAGCAATGCAACATCTCTACCTACAGAGCGCGACGAAAAATGCTGTCCGATTGCCTGGGGTTAGTGGAGTTTCATCTCGGACTAGTAGATTTCCTCACAGGTTGCCCGACGGGCAAGGAACATTTGTACTTGTAGTCTTATTTTTATTTTAAAATTACTCAATAAAGCAGTGCTGGAAAATCTAGAAGACGCTTTATGACGGAAAGTAACAGATTATAGAGATTATCAATTGAAAAAAGCTGTACTAAACGTTAACGCTTTTTAGTTCTTCGCTTTTGAGTACTGTTCTCATAAACACAAATCAATGAAATGCACAAGCGCACAAGGCGCATCCATCTGTAACGTGACAAGCCGAGATCGAGAACGTGTTATTTGTCAGCACTGATTTTGAAAACAATGCATGCTGCTCACTAATAGCTATACCAATTTAGTTACTTGGTTCTCGGAATCGGCAGTCCAATTTTTTTAGAAAAAGCAAAAAAAACCGGCAGTCAGTCCGCCAGCCCAATTTAATTCTTTGTTGCACAAATATTTACTCGGGAATTAGTGTCGGTTGGTTCGAAAAACGGGAAAATAAACAAAATCAATAATTAATTTTCGGTTCTCATGCAGAAGTACTTTTACTTAATATATTGGCTTACTGACTGCACATTCCATCGCTACTGACCTCCTTCGGGTAAGAACGCAGACACTGTTTTAGCAGTCGTCTTCTTGTTTTAAAAATGTTAATTTGCTTAATACTTTCTGGGTGATTTTTTCTTAGACAGTGAAAGAATTGTCACTAGTTTGTCAGCCAGGAAACCGTAGTGTGAAGGAAGAAACAAGTTCAGATACTTTTTAAAAATGAATAACAAACAAGAATGCAAACAAAAGGCAAAACAGCGCAAAGTGTTGATAAGGAACTTTGATCAGTTTAAAAATGCGCAATTTACACAGATCCAACAACTGAAGACGGAAATCGACAACAGCCATCCTACCAGATGAAATTGAATGAAAGTTTCAAAACGTTGTCTTTTGTAAAAGTTTTATATCAACAAATAAAATTAGGTTGAAGAGAAACATTTTTTCTGTAGCTTGGTTACAGCCACATACAGTGTAAAAACGGAGCATTTCGGCATGTTTCCGCTTTATTAAATTGGTCTGTGAATACTTCCGCTTCAATGGTCCGTGAACAGTCAACACCTACAGTCTCTTAGACCTCAGGAAAATCGAGGACACAGAAGTTTTG
This sequence comes from Epizoanthus illoricatus, assembly GCA_026546655.1. NCBI lineage: Eukaryota > Metazoa > Cnidaria > Anthozoa > Zoantharia > Epizoanthidae > Epizoanthus > Epizoanthus illoricatus. The sequence goes on along the minus strand of JANVCK010262845.1, from coordinate 3,871 downwards.
CTCCCTCTTCCTGAACTTTTTTTTTCATGACATCCGTTTTCCAACAACAGCAGGTTCACAGGCAAACTTCCGCTGTTTATGAACAGAACGTTTCGCAAGCGCTCATTTTGCGAGACAGACGAAGGTCAAAGTGTCTCCATTCGAACCAGCCAGGCAGAACTGTACTAGGCAATGGTCACGCATGCAAGATAAAATCAAGCATTTTTGTGGCACCGAACTTACATTGTGCAATAAGAAATAACTTTATTTTTTAACTGGCGTAGAATACCGGCAGGTTCAAAGTTCTTTTCAAGAAACTATCCAATGTCAAATCCATGCTGTGTTTTAATGTCTGTGTTTTGTTTATATTGCCAAGAGCTAAGAGCTCGCATGAAACGTCTTTCAAAAAAACGACTGATCAACTCAGACGTCTTGATTATGTTGTCTGTTTTTCTAAAACTATTTCTCATTTTAATAGTTCACAGCTGTTAATTTGCTAAAGTTATTCAAATGGTGAACAGTTAATTTAATCATATATGTATAATAAACAATTAATTTAGCAATCAATAGATGGATTAAATTTTTGGGCTAGCTCCTCAGAGCTCCACCCTGTACGTAGCACATACTAACTAGTGTTGCACCACAACTTGACAAGGAAAACTTGTTGTTACACCTTCTATATGCGGTACATGTTGTTTGCTGACCTTTATGATAAATAAGTACTGTTAAAAAAGTACAGATCTATCGAGATGATTTATTTGTTTGTCCGCATTTCAATCCCATAATTCTTTGGGGTTAATCTATTTTCAGCTGTCATGGGGAACGCTACTACTTTCAGTTTATTGTGATTTTTTTTAATTTCTGAAGCCATTTTATGAACAGGATGGGATGATGTGTAGACATATCGGTTGTCTTCTTGTTGTCATCTTTTGTTTCACATCTTTAAAACACAAATGCACAACTGAAATGAAGCATAACCAAACAAGCTTCTGCCTGGCAATTACTGTATACCTGGTGGGATCAACCGAAGAACTCTTGATGAGACTGAGGAAAACATCAAGGGTTGGAGAATAGCCACTCTGTTTCATTGAGCCCAGTTTCTGATATGCCCTGTGGAATACCAAGCAAAACCATTACCACCTTGTAAGAGTAGTTGCAAAGACACATGTACTTTTGATCACTATCATGTGTGGGAACAACAGTTATCAACTGCTGCTTTTCTCAGACCCTCCCTCTAAGCATAAAGACACCATTTATAATGCCAACATCATGCAATGAATCGTAACAGATTATTTTGGTTCACAATCCAACAGAAAAATGGAAGAGGTCAAGACAGGGAGTGAAAAGAAAAGGCTGGCTGGCATACAAAGAGTGAGAAATTTCCAGGAGTCATGGAACCTCAAGTATCCATGGGTAGTACAGACAAGGTTGTAATGTATTTTTCCATGTGCAGGAGCTATCCAGCTCACGCTAAGAAGTCTAATAAATTCAACAAATGCAAAATTCACACTGCTGTGACATACAAATTACAAGTGCATACAATTACAAAGTTTGAAAGTGAAAGAAAACCACTTTTTAAGAATTTAGAGAGAACTGTCATTTTTACCCTTTGCCAATGGTGATCTTACTGTTGGTTGGTCATATTTTTCATATGATGGTACGATCATAGGTAGACAAATAAAAAGCAATTCCAAGGGCTCCTAACTGAAATGTCGGTTCTATATAAATTCTCTGAAAAGTCTGGATTTCTTATCAAAAGCATCCCTTGAAATAGTAAATTTGCCAACTAGAGAACTTACATAATATGCTGACCAGACTTGCACAGACACTCAATGAGTGTAGTATAGTCGTGTCGGTTGTGCTTTCCGCGAACTCTCCCAACCATATTGAAGGCTTTCATTGCAACCTGCAGATTGAAAATTCATTCCCTCTTTAAGATAGACACCTAAAGTATTCTGTACCTGGGTTTGTTCTGATTTGAGGTGCTAAAATTCCACGACATCTCCAGGAATTTTTCAGGGTAAAAACAGTTTGCTCCATTAGTGGTGGAATCCACCCCCCCCTCCCCCTACCCATCCAGAATGGAAAGTGTTAACTATAATTATTATAAACGATAGGGATTCCCTTGCCTTGGGTGCGAATTGGACTGAAAACATAAAAAACAGTCAAATCCAGAGGGTAGGGCATGAGGTTCTTATCAAATCAGATACCAAAAAGTACCCAGGGATTGACTTCAATGTCAAATTTTCCACCCAGGGGAAAAGAAATTTCATCAAATCCCAACCCATTGCCCATCCCCCCCCCTTAGAGTTTACACTGATATTTACGACTTTCCTTGAATTTCATCTGCCAATATTCTTCAACATATCACACATGGTCTCAGCTCCTTTTTGGTTCCATAGCAGCCTTATTATTAGAAACAGGCCCAATATCATAAAACGTCAGACACAATCATGAGTTAATAAGATCACAGGTTGAAGGTAGTTGAAGTTAAAATCACTTGCTAGAGTTAATTTCCTTTAAGAGAAGGTGATATGGGACTAAATAGTTGGAAATCGTGCTCCATAACTTCTTCAACCCTTTCTAGCATTAGCCAAGTGTTCTCCACTATACTAGGAACTTCTAGAGATTTATAGATCCTATTATCTACATAACAACAAACCTGTGCACTGGTATCTGGATCAGATGTGTCCTGACTGCACATATACAAAGCACGCTCAATCAGTGGCACACTTGGAGTACTGTACATTTTGTCCATCTTCTCAATCAGTTGCATTGCTCCAACTAGTTGAAAAAAACATAAACATAAGTAACTTGCTTGTATTGCAAATTTGCAAATATGATTTTATGCATGCATTACTGTTCTCCTGCAGGTAAACAAACGATTGTTTCTCTTATTGCTGTTGTATTGGGGACTCCATAAACAACTGGGTTCATAATGCCAAGATGATGGAATGGCCCATTCCTGAGACACACCCTAATTCCCAAGGAAAAATAAACATCAAATCGAAGCTTGATGCAAGTGAGTGAGGTTAGCTCAGTCAGTAAGATCTTGGACTGCTAACCAGGAGGTCCCGGATTCGATTCCAGGCCAGGTCTGGTTGGGTGTTGTAATTGTGTAATCATCTTTCGTCACACCATCCTTGAACAAGGATGCTAAGCCGTTGATCCCGTGGGATTGTCAGTTCTTGACCTGTTACAGGTTACTGATGTACAAAACTAAGGTTGCAGTGCCAAAGTTTCATACAGTTACTGTGCTTTCCGGACCTAGCATCAGTGTGAATTTATTGTTCTCAGGAACTGGAGCATATCTTGGAAATCAGCTACTCTATAGCTCTTCCAGAGTTGTCCAGGACCTGTGACTTCACAACAACTGATGGAAGAAAACATTTTCATTTAAGGTGGCTCAATACATGTAGTTTTAAATTCACAAATCTACATATTGCTTCAAAGTTATGCCACTTTCTTACCTTTTATTCGATTTTCTTCAAATAAAAAGTTTTATTAACAACAACTAGAATTTAATGACACATTTATATATGCTCATACCATTAAGTACTCTTTGGAGTGTTGATGTAATTGAGACGTCATGAAAATAGTAAAATGCAAAGATATCCGTATTTTACCAGATGACCCCACATGAAAATCTCAGATCTGATAATAGACGTTAAGAAATTTGATTCTGCAAAACGACATCAAAATCTTAAGGACAGTTATTCTGCAAATTAGTGAAACATTTCAAGGTATTGTTTTCCAAATATTATGCAAATTAAGAACCTACCGCTACTAAGCTATTTCCCAATAACGGTGCAGGTAAACCACTTCTTACACCGCCAGACTGTAGTTTTATGATGCACAAGATAGCTGTCAAAAACTGAAATCAATCCTGTCA
>JANVCK010262734.1:0-15594 GCA_026546655.1 Epizoanthus illoricatus | reverse complement strand
CTAGCTTCACTTGCCAGTAACCATTCTTTTCATCAGGGATAGTGAAAACTTGTTTTCCTCTAACATCGGCTGCGATATCTTCGCCGTCGGTATCTGGTAGTGTTCTCTTCTTGTGGCCCTGTTAAGGCCCTTAGGATCGAGGTAAAGCCTCAATAAACGGTCGCCCGTTTTGACTACTATCAGGCTACTAACCTATTTTGTTGAGCGATCCACGTTGGCTACGACATTGCTTCCTTCACGTTTGTTACGTGTTTCTTGCGGTTTCTTGTCTGGGCTGTGGAACACTCTTTTTGGTGGATGTATATCACCCTTCAAATCTATGTGGTATCTACATTCAAATCCTCCCAAGCCAGTGAATATATCTTTGTATTTCCTTCGACAACATTCTCAACTGTGATTGGTTCGTCCTGTTCCAATGTATCTATGTTTTGGATCAAAGCAAGTTTTTGGCATGCTTCCAGACCTAGGATGGGTATCGCTACTTCAGCGATAAAAAATTTACAGTTCTCCTGCATAACTCAGAATGTTTGATCTTGGAGCCATTATAGGTTGACAAAATCGTTTTGCACTTTGTCAGTGTTTGTTTTCTTTTCAGCTGGTCATAAACTCGACGTTGGATTATACTGGTTTCTGCACTTGTGTCCAACTTCAATCGGACTTTGGATAATTTCATCCCGTATGACCATGTCTAACGCTTGTTTCCGCTGACCAGTCGTAGTTCTGGCTCTGCATACAAATGTGAAGTGATTTTTACAGCCACATATTTGACAAATTTTCTCACAAGATTTCCACTCCTGTTTAATTCCACACCGTCCACATTGAATATTTTCTCGTTTCCAGCCACTGCCCGACGTTTTGGGAACGCACTGCCGTTTGTTAATGCTTTTGGCTCTGCGCAAGCTGTGTAAAGGTTTTTCTGCAATCTCCATTGACTTGATTTGAATCTTGCTTGATTTGGCAGCCCAACACGTTTCCTCTGCTTTTTGGAGATACACGTAGTAGTCTTTCCTTGAGGCTCATATCCCTGCCGGATTCCGAACACTATTTTATCCGATATCATTTCTCCTGTTGATCCCCAAACTCGCTTATGTCGGTTGCAAACTAATTCTCTTTCTTGCTGGTTTCGTTGCCAGAATTGATATCGCTCGAATATAATACCGTGTTTTCCCTGGGTTCACAGTAATCCTAAAATTTCTTTACAATGGTTTTAACCTTATCCTTGTCTTCGCCTGGTCCAAAAACCAAGGTGTTGTACACTTCGAGTGCTTCCACACCAACAGAATGTAGCAGCATTGCGATTCGAGTTTTCTCCTCCTTTTCCGACGCTCCGGTTGCCGTCATGTATATCTTGAATCTCTGGTGCCATCCCCTCCAATTCTCTGTTAAATTCCCATCAAGAGAAAGTGCCTCTGGGGGCTTGAAATGTTACATTTTCTTCGGTTCGAATTATTCTGACACCATGTTATGCATCCGTGTTCAACATAACTCGTGACTCTGTAAGCTACAGGTCCCTGATTTGCTAACTAAATACAAAGATAAATGTTACAGGAACCCAATTTTAGAGGGGGTGGGGTGGGGGAATATTTTTCTGTCCCGCTATATCTCCCAAACTAAGAAATGATATCCACAAACCTGCTTCATTGTCCTCCGTAGAATGTGTTCTTGTAACAACATTTTTATTAGATGCACCAAACTCTACTCTAGATATTTACCAAAATCAACTTAGCCCAGCAGGAGGGGGGAGGGGGGTAGTGGAGTACTCTACGCGACCCACCACCTAAACCAGTAAATATCGAGTCCTTGTTGAGGTCCAGAGTTTCGACCTCTTTCCTTGCTGCTCATTCACTTCTGATGTCTCTTTTTGCCTGTTTCTAGAATGCGCTAATATTATACATACATAATCTCCTTGTATAGTAACTTTGCTCAAGAATAAAAGTCTCCAATCACACTTCATGAAGAAGTTTGATTGGAGACTTTCATTGGTGAATTGCAAAGTTGTAAATATCGGTCCTGGGCTGTGATTTTGCATGAGCACGGTTTATCGGCCTGCTGTTGAAATCGCTGCGATTGGGATCCTTTCCTTTGTTTGTAGTAGGTTTTCACCCGCGAACCTCTCAGTAGTTTAGTTACTGAATCACAGAGCCGGCTTCTTAACATCTATCGAACAACAGAAAACATGGCAAGTAACAGTTCGGACAAAACACAAGACAAGAGGGTGTTCAGACACACATGTAGGAGGTGCATAGTATTATAAGTGGGATTTTTCTTTCAGCAAGACTGAACCGGATGCACTTGTTAAGAGCCACTACAATTTTGGACAAAATAAGTTAGAACTGCTCTCCCATTCCAGCACAATGTTGATAAAAAAAAGACAGTAGTCAGCGAATATACGTTGTACTGGGTTGAGATTGGGATGTACTAAAATGCAAAACACGTTAGTTTATTCGCAAAGTCAATCGTAAAAACAAGGTTATGAGTGATTTTGCCCGCGGTCGAGAATATGAAGACTGGGGAGTGCTTTTTCCGCCCGAGTGATTTTCGCTCTCCTCAATCTTAATATTCTTTTCGCGCGTAAATTTGCTCCTAACCATGATCGGTTTACCATCAAGTTTGTAGAGACAGGTTTGTAGTATATTGGTGTACCAACGACTTTGTAGGTCTCGGACGGATGATTTGCCAGTCTCTTGTATATAAATGGGCCGAGGCGACAAGGAAATAATATTTTTACTATATCTAATAAATTACTTGGGAAACAAATTAATTTTCAAGGAAGTCTACAAAGACGTAAAGAGAGAAAGGGTGACACTTTAGCGATAATCTTTTCAAAACTCATTTAGACAACAAGCATACATATAGAAGGATAAGGACACTTTTGATGCTCACATTGAACAGATCTTCACAGACCTAAAACTATTAAGGCTTGATCAAATTTACCTGTTACAAGTAGGGAAATTCATGTACTTATACGAAAACGGTTTACTCCCCGAATATTTTAACAATTATTTTCCATTGGTTAACCAAGTTCATAGCTATAATACCAGGAGTGCTAAATCCTATTATTTCCCGTTATGTAGGACAAATATCAGACAATTTTCCATCAAATATCAAGGACCTAAATTGTTTAATACTCTTAGCTTCGATATTCGCAGTTGTTCAAGTGTCTCCACTTTCAAATCAAAGCTACAAAATTACCTGCTCTGCCGCATTTAAGTTAAGCTACAATTTCTTTCATCCATTTCTAGAATTTTGCGTGTTAATTTCTCACACTATGCCACTGCACCACTGTACTTTCTAACTTAAATCAGTCAGTCTAAAAAATGTCATGAGAGAGCCCAAATGTCATAAGCCCTGTTGGTTTCTCTTGGGCTTCCTCACCACGTAAATTATATATTATGTATGTGTAAACAATGCATGTGCATGGAGAAACAAATGAATGAATGAATACAATCATGCTAATAGTATGGTTGTTCAGAGCACTATAATTGTGTAATCCCCAAGCAACTCAACTTCTTTGTGAAAGAGTGCAAACCAAACAATTGCTGGTTTGCACTCAATGCCCAGAGATTCAAATGACAAAGGGAGCGGTGGCCATGTTGGTGTACAGAACAAAAGAAAGTAATTACAACTCTATTATATTGTTACGGTGTACCAATATGCTCTCTATGACGTAACATGCAAACCAAGAATAGAAATTCTACCCATTCATAGAATATATTGTTTTCAACCGAAGATAATTGAACTGCCACATGAAGTTAGATTGTTTACTTAGCGTGTTTGGCTCGAAATCTTGACTCGCTCAAACGTTTATGTATTCGATACTGCAACTAGCAGAAGCAAGAGACGACATGCTCTTTTTATCTACATCAGCCCCATAGCCAGGAATTTCTCTTGGGGGGTAGAATTTCTTTTTTTTGGGAGCCAATTTTTCATTCAGTGGGATGGGGAGGGATGGGTGGTGGAAATTTTTTTATCGCAGCCGACTTCTTTTATTCAGTGCCTTGGGTAGAGGTTGCACTTATTTTACGGGACCCAACTTTTCATTCAGTGGGGGGAGGGGGGGGTGGAATTTGTTTCATTATTTGTGACTGAAAGGAAGGTTCGTTTTACTATTTTCACTATATTTTTCACCATGCTTCACTATATTTTACTAAAATTTTCGATTGCCCGTAGAATGCCCCTATTCTACGAGCATGTACATGTACGAGAGTAGAGCCTAGTACAGTAGTTCGTGTATATACGAAGCTAGCTGCTTCGTTGAATTGGCTGAGTGGTGTTCACAATTTTTTTTTTAAAACAGTAAATTTATTCAGCTGGAGAAAAACAATGATAAAGCACCGGTAATAACCTTTTGCACCTTGCATTTCTTAGTTTGTTCATCCTGCCTCCCCCACCTGTCTCCGCCACTGACAATCTCTTGTTACTACTGCTGGTACTCCCATGCAGAATAACCTGTGAAGCGAGAGAATAATTAAAAATTATTCCCTGAAGTGGAGGTGACTAGTGTTGGATATTCACCGAGCCGCGAATGCGGGGAGGTGAATATTTTCTGCTAGGCACCGACACTGAAGGGAGTAATTGTTTTAGTATTTACCAAACCAGTGAATAGAGACAGAAATTAAAGCTTTATTTTCTGCAAAACGCATGAACGGAAAAGGTGAATAGTGGTGGATATTCACCTTTTATTTGACCAATCAGAGCGCGCGAAAAGCACTATTCGCTGGTTTGGCAAATATTAATTATGGTTAGTCAATTATTACATTTATGGTTAAAGTTTTTTCCATTTGTGGTTGAAATTACATTTATGGATGATATGAAGTAGACAGCTTTACACTAAACTCCACAATTTCCAAGATGTTCGGTGGCGAAAAAAGAAAATAATCCTGTTTTATTTATATCTTCTCCGGGCACTGCTGCATTAGCGCTGCTGACGCTATTTTGCAACACTGATGTAAATAGTTTTTTTTACCAAAAATAACTCAAGTTCATAAACCAGATTCTTACATTTCGTGACTCCAGACGCTGTGGCGTTTCTTGGTTCCCATACGCAGTGACAGATTGCTTTCTATTGCGTTTTAGTTCTGACCATCACCTTAGTATAATGTTTCAGTACCACGGACAGTTTTTAACCTCCAGGCGTTTTACTAAATCAGTAACTCATGTGGAAACTGCCCTTCAGCAGCAAACAATTAGTATACTAAACTATGACACGCGTGTGGACCCTGGCCATAGGTCAGTATGAGTAGTTACAGCTGAAAACAAGGCTTGTTTTTCTATCAGAATGTGAAGGAAGGTGATACAAAAAGCGCATGGATTCTTTATGTATATTCAGTGGTCTACTGTGCCTTTGTGGGGTCTTGAGGTGTTAAACCCCACTCTGAGTAGAATAAAGAAGAGCCTTTATACATGCTTCGAACTTTTATTTTTCGGCTTCGGCTTTCCCCAAATCGCAGCAGGGACATCATTAACGTGTTCCTTCTAACCTACTCCTATACGCGATTATGTTCTTCAACATCTAAAACATGCCCTTGCCTTTCCGCAACGGTTCACCTCTGTTGTTGTTCTTGCAGCATCTTTGATGCATTCTAATACCCGAATATTGCTAGACAATTACGTTAATCGTGGCATTTACAATTTCTCAAGTGTTCGCTTAAAGTCTGGAATTTTAGGCCTGAATACGCTGAAAATGGTTTATCTCTCTAGGAGGTATCTGTTTGTTGATAGAAATCAACCACAATATAGACAGTATTATACATATTGTTGAGTCAATTAAACTAATCGGGAAATAATGCATCGATCGCGGTACACCAGGATTGCGAATACTTTGAACCAAAAGGAAAGTGCAGTTTAACAAATGTTAAAATTTGCAGCCGTGACAATGTTTCCGTGGATTACTCGTCGTCAATAAAATGTTGTGACTTGGGCTTTGTGTCAATTAAACGATTTATACACGGAGTTCTTTGCTCTCTCAACGGTACTGAATTAGGTTATCAAAGCCAAGCCCTCTAATTAGCTCACCCTCGAGGGGACGTATTAGAAACGATGTTTCAATACAGCTATTCAGACCTCCAGCTTTGTTCTCAAAGAAGACATCAACAGTTTAAGTAATGTAAAAGATCTGTGGAAGATTTGGGCACAGAGAACCACCAGTGACGAAGTAACACAGTCTGTGCTCAAGCCGGATCAAGTTCAAAAGAACGAAACACAGAAGCCGAGCGCCTCGTGATGGTCGGGTTAATGCGATTACAGGATGTGCTGGCCCATAGTTAGAGGCATTCCGTGAAATAAAGATCCGCCTTTTATTGGCCTCTATCTGTTGTCACACTCATTCGAAGAATGCGATGTTTGGTAAGGATAAGTAATGCCATCATTTTCCTGTCCTTAGTGCCTTTTACAATATAACTTAATTGATTTAAGTAGCCTCATTATGTGCACTTGAACTGTGTTTTAACAATTGGTTAAAATTTGAGACGATTCTTATTTTAGGGAATTGGTCTTGCCCCAAATATTGTCATACTGCCATTACGAATTAAGTGAATTAGTTTATATAAGCGCGTAGCTTGGAACGTTAGCTCAGTTCTGACTGAGTCAGTACTCTGTTCGGTCTTCTGATGCATGCTGGCAAATTATAATATATATAAGTTTCTAAACCAAATCTGAAAAATTTGTTTTTCTTTATTGAGATAATATTACTATCCATGCACACATTCACTGAGTTAGAAGAATTCCGTTATTCATGCATCTGTAATAACGTAGTCTATCCTTTTATTCTCACAACCTGTCGGTTTAAATCAACCTCGCCCATAGCAGGCAACTCTGACTGATAGAGAATGATGGCAAGTGATGGTGAATGATAGAGAAGGAGTAGGAATGATAGACTGAGAAAGAGACTCTGATTTGCCAGCGGCGGAGGCTAGGTTCAACGAGTATGACTTGATCATTGTTAGGAATTCGCAGTTGATAAGCTTCGGGCTATGAGGAAGTAAAGCTTCTAATTGCATGCGACTGAAATAATCTTTGCTGCCTTTCAAGAGTTTCCATTAGAGAAATATCAGTGCATGATTGTGCCATTATTTATCAGCTTTAGTCCCATTTCTTAAGCTTCCATTGCAGACACCTTGGATTCCTGCTGCGAAGGACGAAAGGCGTCTACATTGGAGGCTACATTTCTTTTGCGTGATGTGAGTGCTTTCCAAAATGGAGTGAGATCCTATGACTTCTCAATGCATCGCCAAAAACCTGTTGTTTCTCAGTGCTAAATTGAATATTGCAAGTTCGTCAAGAAATTTAAAATTTACCAAATATAATGCAACTTTAGCCAGTTTAGGAGTGAAAAGGATAAAACACGAATTATTTATAACTGTTTGCGCCGCGTGCTTGCATTTTGGTTGCTGGATTATGCTTTCTTAATACGGCCCTTTATGAACTACGAAAAATATATTGTTTAACAAATTGTAAAACTCCTGCTGAAATGTTGTTCACTCTCTATTGACATTTTGTGCTGGAAATAAGTGAGTTACTTCTGTAAACAGATATCATTTACTGCCATTGATGACTGAATAACAGCGAGTTTACATCCCTCGGTATTTACTGGCATCATAAATGAACGCATGCACAAAGTCCTGGCAAAGTGTCTACCACTCCAGACAAACAAACACCGGAAAGGCGGCTTAAATGCCACTTGTATATGTATATTTTTAAAACGCCTTAACAATCACATTAGTGAGAAAGCTAATTAGAGGATTTTCATAAAACAAGTGTGGAACATCGTCAACAGTCGGAGATTAAAAGTGTTGTTTAAAATGTCCAGCTGGGAAGATGATCCGTTTAGACTTGTAGAATAAAAGCGGATGTGGGCAAATATTGGATTACTATTTTGAAATCACTCAGGAAGGACGCAAAATAAGGTGACTTATAAAACCCAATACTGGCAGGAACAAGGAGTGCTACTTTTAGACCTCGTGGAAACAGCATGCGGTGCATGGCGAGTTGTGTTTTGAAACCGGAGGTTGCCACTGGCTACATCATCGTATCGACAAATTCTTGATATGAACTGGTATTTAGTGCATAATCAGACATGATTTACCTGAACTGGAAACAATATTAAAACTGCAAAAGTTTTGTGGTGCTTCAAGAAAAAAAAATTAAAAAAACCAAAAACACAAACGTTTGGCAGAAGCTACAAAGTTAGCCTGTATTATTTTATTCAACTCATCCACATTCCTCAAACAAATGATTTGAATGACTAAACAATTTAAATTGTAAACCATGTTTATCCATTTACTAATTTAGGTGACTAATCTCAACTAAGGTTTAGAGGGTGTCACATTGGGTGTAGGCAATTAAAACCTTCCTCGCTGCTGCATTCTTACACTTGAGGAAGTATTAGAGATATCTCAATGTTAAATTCCTATTTTAGTTGTTCATTTCCGATTGAAAATTAGTAGTTGTTGTATATAAAAGGCTGCAAAACCTAGAAAGAATTCACTTGTATGACGTTTCAACGCAACCTTCAGTCTGGAAATGATATAATATTAGTATTATGACGATTATATAATCCCATTTATAATAAAGAAAACAATGTCAATGGTGCGGCTCAGTGGTAAAGTTGTTATCTACGAAAGCATGCAGCAGTTTTCCCCTCAATTTGGATTCTATCACAATTCTACATAGGTAGTCTCCGAACAGGTCAGCCATTGCACGATATAAAGTGGCTGGCTTAGTGCACCTGTGTTCAGCTATCGGCACACTGAACGGCACTGAAAATTCATGCCGTCTGCAACTGAGCGTAGTGTTCTGAATAAATGAACAAAGTGTGCTGAGGGTAAAAAACTTTGCCAACATAAATTGATCATTCTAATGTTGACCCGTATTGCATATGTTCCAATTTTGAGATGTATATTCATTTCTAATGTATTTATATTTAGTCAATATAAGCATTTAATGTAGTGACTAGAATTGTAGAACTTTGGGCTAAAAACCCTAAAACTTACAAAAGGGCTCGTTTACCGCGCTTAGCATCTAGACTAACGATCTGGGCTTTATCAAGTTAATTTTATTCTAGGATACGCTTCTGCCGGTACAGCGAGACTAGCGAAATCAGTTTCAAAATCAGTTGGACCATATCAAATTTTTGACACCTGATTAGATGTAAAAATGCTCTAGAAACGGTTTTAAAAAGGCATTATTATACTTGCTTGCACAAAAGAAATATGCAAAAAATACTTTTTGTTCTCTCTTAGTGTCTAGACTAACAATTAGGATTTTTTCAACATTTGAATGTGAATCAGGAACCACTTAACAAGCTTTACTTCTTTAATCTAGCGTGCCATGCACGCTTCCTTTTCGGTGTAAGATAAAAGTATTTATGTAAATCCATGAGGCAAACTTAGGTTTTCGCTTAACCTTAACCCGATGTTTTGTAAGGTGCACCGAAGCTTTGTGCCAGTCCTTTTGTATGTGACGGGATGCTGCCTTGGGCAGATTGAAATCAGTGCCTAGTGAAAAGACGTGGTTGGCACCTCACTTCCCAAGTTTCTTGCACTGGTAGTCATGTTTCTCAGTATTTAATATTCAAGACTGATCCTCCTTATTTCAACTTTCACTATCAGTATAGTTTGTTTCTAGGCTAAGCCCGACGCAACACCAGAGGAAAGTTTTCAACAATAAATAGGATTTCAGCAGAATTGCATGATCTGGTCTGAGGCTACTTAGCTTTGTTCCCACAGTTGATTAAAAAAATATGTTACTTCTTTGCGTGTTGCATCCGCACTGAATCATCACAGACGTTAACCGAATCTTCCACGAAAACAGCGAAAAATATTTTCTTTTAACATCTACTGTAGATTCGATTCCCTCTCGATGACCGAAGGGCTGTCAAGTGATCTGGATTCATACATGTAAAATTGCTATTTTATATTTCGGTTAGGCTGATGCGAGCTTGACAACAATGATACTGTAATAATTTTGTGTAGTCACGTAAATTCGAACGTAAATCCTCGAATCAAGTAAACATGGAACTAATAACAGACCATAGTCAGGGTAGGTTCTGATTATGATTCAGCAGATTAGCGCAATATTTTACCATAAATTTTGCATTGTATATAATGATTAGATAATGTTTCCTGCCAAAACTGAGCAGCTAAACAGAAGCCTTTGTCCATTACATTTCAATAATTAACTTGCAATAAATTTAGTATTGCATGTATCAGTGCCGGCCAGATTTGCGCTCTGAATCAATACAGTACTAGCTGTACATATAAGGTCATATAAAGCAAAGAAATAAAATATTGCTCTATAAAAACCGATCTATAAGAAAGTGCTCCATTTTCTGCTATACTCTTAACAAGTGATTAGATGTCACTGTAAAATGCAGACGTTTGGCTAATTCAGTAAGTGCAAGTCAACAACACGTGTCACTCCATTTACTTTATTTCAAACGCAACGACTAAAACTTTACATCATGACGTAGATTGCTAACGTTTTGTCAGTCACATTACTACTGATTTGATAGGGACGAATATTAATCAACGACACAGGCTATGAACTGATAAAGAGTTAAAATTTAGAGCTGGGAGATACCAATAAAACATTAGGGGAGTTGAACTTTTAATTGGTTTGAAACCTTTCACTTTCAGAGTCCAAATGAAAAGCCAAAAGAAGGGTTCTGAAGGAGGCACATCAGTTAAAAACTTCCACCTCCATGGTGAAAATATCACTAGGTACCATATAAACTCTTCGTTTATCAATCTCAGTATATTAGGCCTATTTGCTGATGTAAAAACTTCTATTCAGATTTTTTTAGAAACTAGTCATGTATGTACAAGGTACTTTCAAAATTTCATTGTATAATTACAACTTATATGACTAAAAATAATTATGGATTGCATTGATATAAATGGAATAATATCGGCCATGAAAATGTGTTGCAAATCTCGACAGTGAGGTCGCAGCATCAACGTGCTTATTCATTAATGTGAACTTGACAGCAGTGATGTATATGAATGACCTGAAATTCGCCTTGCACAGCAGTACAGTGGTGGAACTATTTACAATAATCACCGGGCAATAATTACTCAATAGTCGCCTGTTGTGAAATGAAACAGTATTGAATGAAGTAGCTAGCTGGTTAAATGGCTCCATAGGTCCTTGCCATCGGCTCAACAAATGACAAACTGTGCCAGTCCCTTCATATGCATTACTCTGCTCATACTGACATTGCTGAAGAGAGAACTGAAACCGAAACATTTTTGAGAGCAGGAAAATAGGTTTAACAAATGAAAACAACTAAAAGAATGTTAAAATAGTAACAGTGATTTTATCTGTGTTTATGCCTCTGTAGAATTAAGCCACAGAACCATAGCAATTGCGTGTGTTAACATATCGCAAAGGGAAATGGACATTGCAATAATCAGTTAATCGTCAATATTTTTGCTCTGATAATAGATTATTTTTTAAATTAGGAGATTTCTTGACATATCCTCGAATGCAACCAAATTACAGCTTCAAGTTGTAATGTGAACTATGTTAGAGGCCCATTGGCAACCGAGATTTTGTAGCTGGAAGTTAATTTCTTGGAAACCCTTAAAATTCACGCCAGTTCAGTTCAGTTCACTACTACAGTTCATTTGTTGTCGTGTTCACTTCTGCTCGATGCCTTCGAAACGAGCTGCAATACTATTTTCTTTATCTACTCCATTAAATGAGAGTACAAACCTTGTACGGACTATGACAACGAAGAGATATTGTAGACTGATTGCTACGATGTAGATAATAACAAAGCCGGCTCGTTAAGCATTTTGGTTTCACATGGACCTGTAAGCTAAGGTAATACTAATAGTACTATTCGGCTCAAAGGTCTAAAACGCTATCATAAAGTTACAATAAATACATAAAATGTATAAACTAGTGATGTTAACAAAATAAAAGTGTGAAAATAACCAAAGTATAAACAGGTTGCTCTAAACACGCGGTTCTATCAGTCAGGTGCGAACGAGGTTAATTAATATTGCCGATGCAACGTCTAGATGACATGGTTTCCGTACATGTATTTGCAAATCATTCATCAACATTAAATTTGAAAGCAGTAAGAAAGAAACAGGACCATATCTCCTATCTATGTATTCATCAAAAAGCTTTCACGAGAATACTCAGCCGGCCGGCAGTTTGAAAAGCGATCTCATGACTCAAGGTGTTGGCAATCGATCAACTAGCTCTTCACCAATGGATGTAATTGGGTTCGGAAACCGAACCGTTCAAACACTAACTCGGATTAGAAATATCACATACTTTTCCAGTAAACTCTGTTATAGAAAGAGGAGCAGCCAGAAAATGCATGCCCACTATAGTTTTTATTAAAATGAAAATTATAAATCGTCATGTTATTTGGAATTGAAACAGTTGTAAAGTGTCCTTTGCAGAGTTAAACTTTAGAGATGTTACTGACAGAATTTTCCGGGAGTCATGTAGTATTACTGGTTCGGCATGTATGAGTACATGGACATGTTTGAATACATTACTTGGAGATTAGAGGATGGTTGCATGACTGGAGGGCAAGGGAAAGCTGGCAGGCTTGAAAAATCATGCAGACCTGCCAAGCTTGGAACGCTAACAGGCGCGAAGGGATAAAATGGTGTCACACCTCTACAGTCATAACAGGCGCCATACGGCGATATATCATGCCGATAAAAATTCCCAAGTTCATCAACATGCAAGCCCCGTTCTGCAAAGTCCGGTATCATCTGCTTTTTCCACTTAGTGCGTCGGTTTTGAAACCAGGTTTTGACTTGCGTGTCGGTGAGTTTCTGTTGTTTAGCTAAGTTGTTTCTTTCTGTGATTGTCAAGTATTTTTTGTCCTGGAACTTCTCCTCTAACGCCTTCAGTTGACTGCTTGTGAAAGTCGTGCGTCTTCTTCGCAGTTTGTTCATGTGAGAATCTTGTTCGTGTGTGCAGTCAGTCATTTCTGAACTCGAAGTACTTTCGCGGTCCTCTTCAACATTATCTTGTAATTCCTCGATACTTCGAATCACACTTCTCCCGTCAGCTTCAATGAAGAACAAAATATTTATATAAACATTATGGTAAATTCTACCTTGGTCCCTTGCAGGTTATTTAACTAGTTTTAACACTGCTAGTTGTACACAACGAGCAAGAAACAAGGAACAAGCATGGCTCTCCACATACCCTTGCTTTCTCTGTAAAAACCGTTTTTCATTATTTTAACAGAACAATCAAAGTATTTCTTATACAGCATGCTTTTATTTCTGTTATCAGACGACAGATGTTCACTTGAAAGATTCGCATTATAAAGAAAGTTACTTTCGAGGGCCGCATGCTATTGAATGCTGATCAATACATACATCAGATGATTGACTTCACCGCGTTTGGAAACAGTTTGTTATTACTTCTTCACAGGGGCAAATAAATGAATACAGGGGGTGCTATTTAGTCCATTTCCATTTTTAATTCACTTTAGCAGAAGACAGCCATTTAAGGTTCAGGTATGCAGGCCACACACAGGTTTGTCCTTACTGCGTTACTCTTGCTGACAAATGCGCACGTATTTTCTTACTCAGAGTTAGAGCGTAGAACAATTTGGAACTCAGGGTATACGGTTGGTTCTCAGAAGTAAACAATGAGTTTATTTAACACTTCACGGAAACATCTGCCCATCTCACACCTTTTAAAATACATATCAAATCTAGGGAAATTTGTCCTGTTGTGTCTTTGCAACAGCATTTATATGTTTTTTTTACACGAATAGTGTAACATTTCTTTTCATTCTCGCAACCGACGTAGAAATACCATGCAGTTTGAGTCGGTCAACTAGACTAGTATTGTTGGATAGTTTTCGACGAGGGGATATCAACGCTGCAAATCCTGTGATCAGATTCAGTTTATGTCGATAAAATAGCAACGACAGCCCCCTACTTGGTAAACAGTAAACATGTCCCATGTACCAAATACAAAGTATATGGATTTGGTGGAGAAAATTGATGAGCACAGTACAAAAATTTCTTAACAGAATCAAACTTTCAGCTTATGGTTTACACAATTCTAAACCAACAAATGTGGTTAAAATCAGTACTTTCATAAACTTATCGCCACATAACATGACGCGGTTAAACCACAGTCTTGTTGACTGAAGGTAACCGAAACTTGCTGCCTCTGTAATATCGCCTTGCCTTGACACGTTCTCAGTGATGATCTTACTTCGTTTTCATTCTTAGCACTGTTGGGAAATGAGATCAACGTTTTTTCTGCTTTAGCCATGTCAGGCAGACACCTCCTTTGTCAATCATTTGTGGGGAGGTTTCAAATCAGTTTTAAGTCAACTGTTTCAACCTTAGAAGCATTCCCCAAGCGTCAGTACAGAGGCAAAATAGTCTGAATAGAACTAAAACATGTAAAACAACGGGACATCGCAACGAATACGATTATCCGATATACAGAACAAATTTATCATCAGTACACCAACATACCTGGATGAACTTGCTGTTCAATTTGTTTGTTTTCAAATTCCGGTATCCTCTCAGCAAAGTAACTTCGATTTCCCGCGGGAGATTCGTTTTCCGTACCAAGAAGAGCGTCTATGCGAAAGGACGCCATCAAGAGTGAAAACAAGCCCCGATTTTCACCTCTTGCACCAGAATGCCTCCTCATATAAATTTACCACTCATGGCTGGTCAACAAACGCCAGGCGGCTCGACTCAATCTAATTGATACACTACAAAAGTGTTAAATTGTTCTCATAACATTTGAGCTTAATTGAATAATTGATGTGACATTTCGATTACGGGAGTCACGTGTATCTACTTAATAAACAATGATTGGTAAAGTTTTGTGTCAATAGCTCCGTTGACACGACGCTGATGAACTCAGCGCTAAAGATTAAACAGATAAGTAAGTAGTTCGGTAAATATTTGTTTTTCTTGTGATCCCTTTTCCAATGCAATGCGACACGGAAAGGTGTTAGAAATAGAAGCAGTGTTTACACTTTTGTTATAAAATATTTCTGGAGTTTCTTCTGTGGAATTTTGAAAAGCAACGGAAAGGCCGATGGATAAGCTGAGACATTAATCTTATTTCCCACTTCATAATAAATCTCAATTGGATATTGGCATAGGAATGTAGCGTACGCTTGACACAAACTAACTCCACTCAACACAAAACTTTTCAATAAAAAAATGGAAATTTATAATGAAATAAAACAATGATTTGTTCGAAGACCGTACTGCAATGCTGATCTATAGATTTTTATGTTTCGACAATAATTAATTAGTCATTTTTTAAAATAATGTCGCACGTATAAATTGGTTTATTGTAGTCTTTTGTGTTCCTATCATTACTATTTTATTTATTTTATTGTAATTTTCAGTCGTGTATAAACTCTACGAAGAGTACTTTAATACAATAGGTATCTGGTATGTCTGTATTTATATCTGTATGCATGTCTGTATGTCTGTATGTATGTATGTAGGTACGTACGTACGTGCGTATGTACGTATGTATGTATGTATGCATGTATGTATGTATGTATGTATGTATGTATGCATGTATGTATGTATGTATGTATGTATGTATGTATGTATGTATGTA
>JANVCK010262623.1:0-15599 GCA_026546655.1 Epizoanthus illoricatus | reverse complement strand
GGCCACAAGGCAGCCAAGTAATTATTTTAACTATCTATTATATTGCATGAATTCGCCATGTTAGTCAGTAACCATACCTTTACTACAAACCCAATAATGTTCAAAATACATACTGGCTCCGGTTAATCAGTTTACCAAAAGCAGATTAACGGTAATCCACAATAACAATTTAATGTAGATTCGTTAGTTGGGTCGTGGGTTGCTCCTGGGTCGCCGAGGATAGTCACTGATCAATGTTCGAACAACACTTCTTAAGTCATCGACTAATTTTTCATGAGACGTTCAGAAATGTAATCTAACATTAAGCATAATCCGGGATAATTGCTAATCGGGGTTTGAAGATCTGCTCCCAGATTACGTTGCAGAAATAAGGTAACTAACTTTTCTTTATATTTCTTTAACTGTGTTTGATATATTTTTTTTGTACATGATTTGGTGGGTTTCCTTTTTTAATTTCTTATTTTTAAAAATATCTTTGCCTTGCAAATACATATAATATATTGTATATCTTTGTAGACGTTTTTATCTTAGGGCCCAGATGAAAATTACTATTGTAACTGTTGTCACCCTGTTGAAGTAAAGTGCATTATTATTATAGGTTGTACTCCCATCCAAAACCTTTTTGTACAAATCTATTACAATGGAAAATTACTGTTAACGTTTAAAGTATTTTAATTTAAAAATTGAAGTAAGCTGGTTCTTTAGAGGGTAAGGGAGGCCATTCATATTCGTGCGCATCGCCCCAGTTTGAACAGGGACGGGGGCGTTACCAGCTCCCGAATACCTGGGATGGTTTAACCTGGTTGACAGCAGTAAACAAGAGTAATTATATAAGTGAAGATTATAAGTAAGATTTATAAGTTAATACGAATTATTCGTTTCCAGTACAAGAAATCCGTTGTTCAGTAGACTAAGCTTGTTTTATTTATTCACCATGTTTCCTCAGCCCCTGTTGCCGAAGCTAAGACGTTGTACGTGTCTCGCCATGATGGTAAGGATGTATCGCATTGTGGTCAAACCATGAAACATCCCTGCAAGACCATCACTCGCGTTATTCAGAAAGCAGATAGTGGTGACGTCATCCGTGTGGACGGTACCAACACCCAAACCGATCCCTACCCATGTACCCCTGAGGCAACAGGGGACCGGGATATGCACATTAACAAGAACTTAACACTGGCAAGTTATCAAGGCCAAGCGTATGTTAAGTGCAAGAAGAGTAGAATATTCTTCGTACAGGGTACTGAGAACCAAATGTTTGTGAGTTTTAGAGGATTTACATTTGTCAACACGGCAATTAGTGTGTCCAATTCATCCATTGAACTATACAACTGTGTCATTACAGAAAATGACAATACAGTTCTGCAAATCAGTTATAGCTTGGACTTCGTGGGTAATGTCTTCTTCAATAATTGCTCTTTCATCAAGAATGTGGCTGCTTTGGGCAACATTACCGGATGCTTAATGAACGTTTTGCTGAACAAGAGTGTTATTTCCCAAAACAACGTTTCTTCAACACATAATTTGTCACTGTTACAAATTGCTATACTTCAATCCGATGTTCATCATTCTTGCAATGTAAGTGTGAACTTTACCGAAGTCAAGTTTGAAGATAATGTGATAGATAATGGTTTTAATATTGCAACCAATTTTGAGACTGGGAGAGCATTCATCAAGCTCGCTGACAGCACGTTTTCCAGAAACACTGTAACAGGAAGATCTGGTGAATTGATTCATCTTTCAGGCTTTAGTGAAGCGTATCTACACGTACACAGAACAAAGTTTACAGCGACCAAGCTTGTTGACGGGATGGCGTGGCCTTTTAGCTTGTCTTTAATAGCAAACCCTAGCATTGCTGGAAGATATGCAGAATTTGTTTTCATTTCAAGTGTATTTTCTTCACAAAATGGTATTTATATTAACGATTATGTAAACATAAATACCACAATGAGAAAGTCGACATTTATAGGAGCCAGTGCTTTGGGATTACTTACACATTCAACATTTGAAGAAAATAGAGCTTTGGACTCTAGAATGATACCAGGATATTTGAATTTTGAAAGTAAGGACTGCACATTTCAAGGCAACGACGGACTTAGGATTATATGCACCACTCGTGGCATTGGCAATTTTTTTATTGATGGATCAACTTTTGTTGAAAATTCTGCATTTGGTTTTCTAAATTTCATGGCCGGAGAGAAATCACGAGTGACCATAAACAATTCGTATTTTATTGCGAATACGAATTTTTCTTTCAATATAGTCTTTGGTAACGACTCAGCAATTTCATTCACAAATCTTTCATTTGCTGGAAACATGTTTGAAAATACCATCAATGCACTGGTAAAGTTGACAGCAATGGGTTCTAACAGTGCAATTACTTTCAATGACGTCACAGTCTTCAACAACACATACCGTCACAATATTGTGGAAGTTACCTTTCCACCTACGGTGGACATGTGTGGAAAGTTAAAGTCCCCTCCAGCTACAACCAAGTCAAGATGTAGTATCTTTGATAGTCGTACTCCCGACCACAACAACATTCTTTATCTACAAAATGTGATCTTTACAGAGAACTCTGCAGCGTTAGAGTCAATTTTGACCATTCAAAATGGACTAACAAAAATTTCCCACTGTATCTTTGCCAACAACTTTGGTGAGTCAATAACATCCTGGCTACACGTACGAGAGGGAACCGGGTCACTGGAATGCAATAATACATCATTCCTGCAACACATTAACAAACACTTTGTTAAGAAGACACAATTGTTTGGAAAAGCTTTTATTTCATTCTCGGGTTCGGGACATTTGAAGCTTTCCAATACATCATTACGCTCAGAACAATACGGGACGATTAATCCATTCTTTTCTGTTACGAATGCGGATAAGGTTGACATAGACAACTCATCTTCTATTCAGTGTCCAGTTGGATCTGCCGTACAGTTCCGGAACTTTTCCTTTTATGTTGAAGATGACAACTGGAAAGGGCACACCGTTTCATCTTTTACATTTCTCTGTTTAGCATGTGCAGCGGACATGTACAGTTTACAGCGAGGATGCACCGAAGGTTTTAGAGTTGTGAACAAAGTGAAGTGTCACCCATGTCCGTTTGGTGCGAACTGCTCCCAAAACATTGCGGCCAGACCTAAGTTCTGGGGATACAGAGTCCAAAGTGAAGAAACCGCTCAGTTCAACCGCTGTCCAGAAGCATATTGCTGTCCACCAGACAATTACAGCTGTTCTTTTGTCAGTGACAACTATACTGGTTGCCATGGCAATAGAGTAGGTATCATGTGTGGCGAGTGTGCAGTGAACTTCACGGAAACACTTTTTTCAGCAGCATGCAGACCTGTGTCAAAGTGTACCGATTACTGGTTTTGGTTATTGGCTCTTATCTATGTGTTCGTATTTGCAGCATATCTCGTATGGAAGCCACCAATGTTTGCTGCAATGATGAGAAATCTGTTGTGGTTTAAACGGAGGGTGATTACTGGGACAGCTGATCACATTGAGACTCCTAAATCTCCTGGTTATCTGAAGATTGTATTTTACTTTTACCAGGTTGGGAGCTTGTTACTAGTCTCTACGAATACAGCGACTCTCCTGAGGTCTCATTTCATTGTACCATTTCTTGGACTTTTTAACTTTAAAATCCTTAGCTCCAGTGCAGGGCTTGTGTGCCCCCTTTCTGGCTTGACTGCTTTGAGTAAAATGCTCCTAGAAGCGCTGTTAGTACCTGGTGTAATACTTGCTATTTTGTCCATGTACTCTGTGCAACTACTTTGGGCCAGACTGAAACACCAGCCCGTTTCGCCCTTCCTGGGACGCTGTCTCGGCGCAGTGGTTGAAACTCTGTTGCTAGGATATGCACTGTTGGTAAGTTCCACGTTGAAATTGTTGAACTGTGTCAAAATTGATTCCAACTATCGGTGGTTCTACAATGGTAACGAGCGATGTTTACAGTGGTGGCAAGGACTATCGATTGCTGTAGTGGTTGTGTTTGTGGTACCATTCATCGTTGTTATGTTTCGTGGAACCACGCTTCTTTACAGAGGTTCCATCTCGGTGAAAAGGTTTCTTTGCGCATGTGCAATTCCATTACCCTGGATTATCCACTGGTTTTGTTGTTACACAGAGAAGACTGGCAGGAATAGACACACTTTAGCAGCTGCTACTTCAATAAGTTCATCAGAAGCTTCTAACCTGCAAGATCAAACTTCAGTTCCCGAAGTTTCAGATAACCCTGAAACAGGAAGACACTGTGGTATGGCAAGTGAACCATCGAGAGAGCTTACAACTCCATACCAAGATACAGAGCCGCTCACTGTTCTTTACTATTCTCAAGATGAAGTAAAATCATATGTTCTTCGCTCTCTAGCTGCACCATTTCGTGAGCCGAACGAAGAGGATTCTGGGAGTCTGTACTGGGAAAGTGTTCTTATTGGCCGTAGGTTGGTGCTCATTTCTCTGCACACGTTTATCGTGGACGAGTTTCTGAGGTTGGTGCTCATGAGTGTTGTTTGTCTTATGATTCTTCTCCATCACATGTCAAAGAAGCCGTTCAAAGATCATCGAGCCAACATTGTGGAAACTGTTTCCTTGACAACATTAGTTGTTATAGCAACCACAAATCTTGGATATGCAGCATTTAACTCTGCAGGCGTGGTGCCAACTGGACGAGACGTGACTTACAAGGAAACTTTCTTGTGGATCGAAGTGGCCGCATTTGGTTTCGCGCCATTAATAATAACGCTGTCTGCCATATTGTTTACAGTTTCACAAATTGTGCGATTTGGAAGCTTTGTAATTGAATATTGCCGTAGCATAACACTCACCAACATTTTTGGAGAATATGCACGTTCACCTTAGTGAAAAGGCAGCTTAATTGGTACAAACAAAATTATCTACTTTTCGGCTTTTTGCATAGTTCGATTCTTCAAGCAGATGAACAGAGTCCGAAAATAATGTTTAGATAAAGATATTGTTTGTGTTTTTGTTTAGTCACAATAGGGGAATGTTGGGTGCCTCAGAACTCTTCAACGTATCAACAGTTGTATTCAGGTTGTAACTGTGGTTTCCATGGCAAACCTACTGGGCCTTAAAAAAATCAGTGAACCTAATTTTTATTGTTTTATTATTGTTGGAATCCGAAAGAGAAACTTTCGACAAATTTTTAAAACATTCTGTCATCACATTTTGGTGCTACCTTAACTTTCCAGAAATTTAAGATGGTGCCAAAATTTGGTGACACAAGTTTTAAAAAATTTGCCAAAAGTTTCTCTTTCACATACCAACAATAAAAGTAAAAATTAAGGTTCATCAACTCATTTTTGTGTAAAATACACTTTAATGTTACAAATAGGGTACATTTAAGGCCCTTTAGGGTTGCCATGGAAACCACAATTACCATATGAATGCAATTGTTGATACATTGAATATTTATTGTACCAACACCAACAATCAACTCTTAGTAAACTGTCAGGATACATGAGTAAGCCTTTTGCCAAATTTAATGACAAAAAAATCAAAAACAGGTAAGAGCCACCTTAATCCACCCCCCAGTGATGCCCCTGCAAATCCAAACTTGACAATGCTATCTAAAGTGCTAGCTTTCAGCAAGTCTCTTGCAGCTATAAGCACATTTGAATTCTCCTAACTAGTCTCTACTCATTTGTTAGCAAAATATTTGATTCACTATCAAGGCAATTTGTTGGAGATGATCCACCATTATTAATCTATACAACAAACAATGTGGACTAGTACGTAGGGAATTGGGATTTTCATATATTTTCCAGCCATTGATATGGGAATGTACTGTCAGTAGTAGATTATGTAATCTTGGTTTGTATGTGACGTCACAGCCACCATGTTGGTGTCCCTTAACAATAAAGTTGTAATAATTAGTTTCTTTTGTTCTGTACACCAACATGGCCATCATGTCCTTTGTCATTTGAATCTCTGGGGATTGAGTGAAAACCAGCAATACTATCAGAACAATTGATAGTTGCAGGGTTACCATGTATCAGGATAAACAAAATTTTCACTGACAATGCATGATGTGAATCTGTGGATATATTTCATTTTCAGCACCTAACTGAGGTGTGAACATTTAGGGTTAGCCTGCCTGCAGACACTTATTTTCCTTCATATAATAGTCTGCGGGCAGGCTAATCTAGGGTATTCCCCCCAGAAAATCTGGATATTTCACCATCTAAAACAAGGTTCCCACTTATTTGGAAAAACAAAATTTCCTGACTTTTCACTGACCAAATATTATTTTTTACCTGTACACGAAGTAAATTCCAAAATATGTTTTAATATGTCAGTTAGTTAAAGTTAGGTAATTAGTTAGTTAGTTAATAGTTAGTTATATTCATACCATGTAAAGTGCATTTGGGCATTTTTGGAAAATGCACAATATTAAGACTATTATTATTATTATTATTATTATTATTAGATGTCAATCAAAAACTGTAATTGCCAACAGCCAACAACATTACCACAGCCAAAACAATAAATTATGCAAAGCTTGAATATACAATAATTCCCTGACTTTTCACTGACTTGAGCCAAAAAATAGAATTTCCCTTACCAAAATCAAAATTCCCTGACAATTCCCGGACCTTGAAAAAAAAAATTTCACTGACTTTTCCCAGACCTTGGGAACCCTGTAAAATACAATTTGGTAACCAAAATAGAAAACTCTGACTTTTATGAGGAAGTTAGAATTTCCCTGGCTTGATGCAAAATCCCCTGACATTCTCCTGACCTTGAAAAAATATGCGAGGGGGCTATGATAAGCGCTAGGAACTTCAGCCTCCTCAAATGGCTGGAAATGAATTTGAAACTATCGATTGTGTTGAAAATTATCAACTTATACTGGCCTTATATATTGCTTTTCAGTTTATACTGGCATATTTTTCTTGAAATACAATAAATTTCAATTATATTAAAAAATGCATAAAAAAGTGTCCCCCCCAGCCCCTGGTCTCCATGGTCCCTGTAGCTACAAATGCTTGTACCCACATGTACAAGTTGCATCCCAAACTTTTGACCTCACTTTCTTCCAAAAAAGAGTGACCATCAGAGAGTGTTTATCCTAAAAAGTGCACGAAGCATTCAATCTAATTCCAATCATGTGCCATTTCATCCTGGTGGAATGGTCCAGATTTTCTTCCAAAAAAGAGTGACCATCAGATATAAATATTTACCCTAAAAAGTGCACAAAAGATTCAAATTTAATTCCAATCATGTGCCATTTCATCCTGGTGGAATGGTCCAGATTTTCTTCCAAAAAAGAGTGACCATCAGATATTAATAATATTTACCCTAAAAAGTGCACAAAATATTCAATTTAATTCCAATCATGTGCCATTTTCATCCTGGTGGAAAGGTCCAATCTCCTGGAACAAAATCTAATTTTTAAAACTAGTTTTTAAAAAAGTTCTAACATCAATATCTTAAAAACAATTACCAAAATGCCCCCAAATGCTGCATTTGCCACATGTACCACTGCCAAAGCTAAAGATTTCCAACATTTCCTGGCACTTTCTTTTTAAATAACAAAAGAGTGGGATGTGACAAGACATGTCAGAACCTTTGATGCAGACATCTCTAGACATGTAAAAGTACCAACATGTCTAGTTGAAGGTTCTGATGTCTTGTTTTGATCCCAAGTTGTTAATTAATTAGAAAAGTGTCATGAAATAATCACAAATATGTCAAATATGTCCAAAATCTTTAGCACTATTGGCATGCAGTGCTGTAATATTTAATAACTTAAAAACATTGCAGACCCGGGTATTCTTACCTAGGGATTACCGAGCTGGGAATAAAAAATAGAATGGAACTCCCTGGATTATACTGAGAATACAATGGATTATTTGGTCATTTCCATACTTGTAGCTGCTCAGTCAGATTCAACCTAGCTAGCACTTGATAAACTGTCACTGGCAGGGTTCATACAGATTTTTGCATGTAAAATTCCAGACTTTTTCCAGATTTTTTCCAAACCAAGTTTTTGATTTTTCCTGACTGGAAAAACAGGTGAAGCAAGAAAAGTGATCATCATCAAATTGCACATTAAAAGATGAAGACCAGAAGTTATAATAATAATAGTAGTATAATTATAATACTTTATTAAATTCTCCCACTGGACTTTTCAAAATTCAATTACAAGAATAAAAAATCCAGACTTTGTCCAGATCTTAACATTATTTTCAAATTTTTCCAGGTCTGGAAAATGGGTCTTTGATTCAATTTTAAGACTTTTTCTAGACTTTCCAGACTTTGTACAAACCCTGACTGGTGAACTCAAAGACGACACTATAGATTATACTGACAAAGAATGGCGATGATATCTGGAGTGCAGGGGCATCCAAGGTGGAAAAACAATTGCTGCTCCACTAAATCTTGCTGTCTTTGTGCTGGCCACACTACTCCAGCTATTGCTAACCTCATCGTAACATTCCACTGAGTCCACAATTGACATATACTCATTCATTCCATTGATAGCAAATATCTTCCCACAATGGACTGTCACAGAGACACCTCCCCTGCAATGCTTCATGGATGCAACTTTTGTCCAAGTGTTCAAATTAGGAATGTAGCGTTCCACAGTGTTGAGAGAACCCTTCTGACCATTAGCCCCGCCTACGGCATACAGATACCCTGACAGTGCTACGGCACCAAAATCATATCGGCAACAGTTCATTGGTGCATCTTGAATCCAAGTGTTGAGCTGCTGATCATAATGCTCGACATTATTCAGATCTCCAGTCTGATCATCAAAGCCTCCAACTGCATAAATCTTCGAGTCAAGGACTGCTAGAGCGAACCTTCTTCGCTTGTGATGCATGCTGGTTACGGTATGCCAGCGGTCACTGCGAGGGGAGTAACGCTCAACATAACTGCAAAATGTAAAATAATGTTAGCCGAGAAAATGATTGTTTTCATTCAACTTACTGTACTTGTGCCCAAATTTATTATTTATAAAATTTTAATCACAGACTACTCCTACACATATCAGAAGTTTAACACTATCTGAACTTGGAGTGGCTGGGGAACGATCCATCCTTCAACTGCATTTTCCTCACTTACTCCAAAATGCCTTGCATTATGATGTTTACAAGCAGTTTTCTTTCCAATTGTGTGAGTGTCAAAGGCATGAGTTTCTACGGGTTCAGGGGCATACTTCCCTGAAAAATTTTTACACAGGCATGTGCTGATATAGGAAAAGACGACACTTGTATAGATCAACTTGGTAAGCTAATGGCTTACTAGCTAGCTTTATACATGTAAAAGCAGTTATGCCCTGAACACTGCAAAAGTTTATGACTATTCCTAAAATGTATCTGGGAACATTTTGCAAGTATCTTGAATTATTTCTAAAGGACTACCTGTGCAAGTCAAAAAAGGATATTTGCTGTTGTGTAATTAGCTGGGGCGTACAGTTGAGTCTAGCCAGAGTAAACAAACCAACCCTCTGGGACTGAATGAAGTTGGAATTTGTGGAATGATTAAATTGAGTGTCTAATACTAATTTGCTCTCCTACTACATGTAATTGGCTCACAATATTTGCCTATAGTCTACATGTATCTGTGATACATTAATTTTGTTTGAAAATACTAGTTACAGATAAACTATAGGAATTACAATCCAAGACTTGCCATGATCTGCATCTTCAAATATGAGCTGAGACTTGAGCTCAAGACTCTGCAATATTTCATAAGAAAAGTCGAGAAGACCACAGACAAAAATGCAACTCATTCAAAAATGTTTACTGCGTCAGATTTAGAGATAAGACTAAATTATTCTGAAATCCTTATTCTTTGGCAAGGGGGATGAGGTACTCAAACCAGTTTTGGGTAAGGATGTGCCGCCCAAGCCACAAAATTCTGACCACGTTCTACCCCGTTATAGAATAGCTCACATTTTTATGCCAAAAGCCTAAGAAACCATACCCTTTGGGGCGGCACATACCTGTATAGCCAATGTATGGGAGTACCCCCCTGGTTCTTCGGTACCAATTGCTCCCCCTTATAAGCATAATGCAGTACTGTCACAGCCCTTTACTTACCTGCATGTCAAATTGCCATCGCTGGACCCTCCTGCAATGTAAATGTGACCCCCCAGGACTGCTGCACGGACATCCCCCTGACACTTGGTCATGTTTGCCAAAGTACTCCATGTGTTCAAAACAGGGTCATAACATTCCATAGAATTTCGCTTTTTTCCTCGCCGGCAACCACCAATTACATAAAGCCTTCCATCCAATACTGCAGCTGCAAATGAAGCCCGTGCCTCTGTTAATGGCCTCACTGATTCCCATTCTGTACTTTCATGGTTAAACCGCTCAACAGACTTGGTTTCTTTCATAAAGGAAGTTTCACCCCCAATGAAATACAGTGACTCGGCATATGAGTTCCTCATTTTAATTCCAGCGCACTCACAATGGCAAGTTACTGCTTCCTCAATGATGTCCTGGCAATAGAGGTTGGACCTAATGAGGGGATGGACCGCTATTTCTTCATGAAGAAATTTTAAAGGAATAAACGGCATCCTCACTGTTTTCAACAGCTCAGACATGTACTTTTTTCTACTTTCCAAGTCATACTGAACCCATTTGATGCAAGCATGAAAAACATCCTCCTCGTCTTTGACCTGAATGTCATCTTTCATCAAGATATCCATTACGAGATTAACAGGCATACTCTGGAATTCCTCTGTGTCTACAACATCATGGAAGTTGGTAGCAACAAACTTGTCAACTGCTTGTAGTAAATCAGCACATGCATACCTTTCAGCTAAGGCACGAATTCCAAGGCAGTTAGAAACCTCGATTTGCTGACCGATGAATTCAATACAAGCATTCTTGGCCGACCTGAACTGCAGCAGGTCAGAAGTAAGGAACAAGTTCTGTACGTTAGCATCAGTGATTAGCAGTTGAGAAGTGTATGCAAAGTTGATCAGTGTTGCTGTTGATTCTGCATCTACATCCTTAATCTCCACCTGCCAAGCATAGTGCAGAACAATAATTATCAATAAGCTCTCACCACTGTAAATTTCACAAAATTGAAATTAATACATAAAAATATATTACATACTCATGTACTGTACCTTCTCTGTGATGTCTCCTGAGGGCTTATTAAATTTAGGCCATCTGCTGTGGTGGATCTAGGGGAGGGGCAAGGGGGCCTGTGCTGCCCCCCTTTCAGTCCAAGCCATATTTTTTATGGATGATTTTACTGCAGGAAATGCCATTTTCGTGGCCCTAATTTAAAAACTTTTCTCGGGGGAGCATGGCCCCTGAACCTCTAAGGAACTTGCATCTTCAGTTCTCATTTGGTCTCATTTCAATGGCGCTCCCCCCATCTAAAATTTCTTGATCCACCCCTGCTTTGGAAGGGGATCAATAGTGTGAAGGGGGGGGGGGGGTGCAAAATTCCTTTTGCGGGGTCAGAGTCTGACCACCTTTTACAACTTGCCACACCATTCTTGTGTGGGAATTTTGCTTATGCTTTAGACTCTTTAAATATTATATATTCAAAAATGTAACCTAGGGGAGAATGCTGTGCAAATTTTCAAGCATATCCCATAATATCCTTAGCTTGATGTCTGGCTCCAGATATGATTTGTGGCATGAAGCAAATAGGAGGCTATTTCTCTGACACACTTATTTGTTTTGAACCAGTATTTTTGTCTGGTTGGAGAGTTGGATTGCTTAGCATTTCAAACCTGTCTGTATTTGAGAAAAAAAGTTGACCGAGGAGAATTTAGGCTGGGTTTGGAGCCTGGGGGTACTCCCATACTTGGGCTATATGGGTATGTGTCGCCCCAAAGGGTATGGTTTTCAAGCCATTTTAATCTGGAATATGTTTTGCCCTTTTAGTATGGAATAGGGTATGGTTTTTGAGATAGAACTTGTTTAGAACCCCATATTTAGTTCTTTTTTGGCCTGATATTTTGATGCAAACATTCAAAATAAATCAAAACTTGCACTTAAATTTTGAGCCCGAGACTCAAAAACTCTGCTGACAACTCTCATAAGCAAATTACTGGTTGCACACAAAAATCTGAGATTCCGAGACCCATGTTTTGGCCATGCGAGATTTCGAGACCCATGTTTTCTAAAGGACCATTCACCACCCCTACCTATCACAACTGAAAATTAGTCTGAAATAGGGTATACATTTTGAGGCTCAGGTCTGGAATAGGGTATCAAAAATCACATTTTTTGATCTGGAATAGGGTAAAGGTTTCAGAGGCCTGGGCGGCACAACCCCACCCAAACTTCTCGTGAGTACCCGGGCCCTGAGGTTTGGAGGCTTGGATCAAGGGAGAAATTTCCAAGTGCAAAAACGAAGCTGGAAAATGTTGTCAAGTAACTTCTAAAATATTGCTTCGAAAGGCATTCCAGATGTGTTTAACTAGTCTGTACTGTTGCAGCAATCTATTGTGGTAAGTAAGATTTTTCCTGAACACATTATCTTTATTTTGAGTAATTTGGGTAAAAAGTGGGTATAAAGATAACACGACATATGTTAAGGGTTAAGGAAGATGATACTTTGATATGTAAATTTTATGTTAACTTGTGCTCCTATGTCACTAAAATGCAAAACAGCTTGGCAAACATGGTGTCAATTGGTTTTCTTCAAATATTTTGTTCAAAATAATTATTTATATACTTAAAAGGGAATCTCATCCACCAGCATGCATGTGTCTGAAAAACTGTGTGTACATATTGAAGTTAAAAACTGCGTAAAGAATATCTATAATATTAAGTTATATATTTCAAGCAAAAGCAAACCTATCTCATAGTCACAATTGACACAGAAAACAACCCAGCATGTTTATACATGTACATAGTAACATACATATAAAATTTATAGACCATCATCTATGGAGAAGCTTCAAATAACTGAACTAGCTTTTCAAAACAGTAATGCACATAATAATAAAGAACAGTCTAGTGTACTGAATATTGTATGATATATACCTTGGATTGTACAAATATAAACTGTTTTAAATTATTAACACTATAGTCAAACAGCAAGCAGCTGCTGCTGTGTAAATTCACGACGACCTAAAGCCAAAACCTCACAACCTGTCAGTCCACAATACAATGCATATACATAAAACCTATAGTTAACAGATAATACATCTGTTCACTAACTTCAAGACGTCTCTGAAACACAGGCAACTGTTCTGGAACTTCAGGGAGTTATTATCAAAATGACACAAACGTGAAGTTTGATTTTAAAATATTTATACCACAAATACATACGATCGAGTTGCATTAATTATTTGCTGGATCAAGTAAGTGAATTTGTGTAAAAATGTGTGTAATAATTTCGATTGTAATGCTCATTCAACAAGGCTACTTTCGTACTAACTTTACACTACATTAGCACCCAACAAAACATTTAGATCGTTGTAAAGTTTACTTGTTGAAAGAATTAAACTGTTGATGATCTGCAAATGTAAGCAATGGCCGAATATTTCTGCTCAATATAAATTTTTGTATACAAAACATTGAAGTACGACGCCGACAAAATCAGAAAATGAAGCTGGTAGTTTGTACTAACCAATTTTCTCGCACCATGGAAGGAAAGCTACCTTCTAACTTGCAAGGCAAAAGTTCACTACTCACACCTACTTAAACTACCTGTGGAGGTCGATGTATAAAGCATCTTGACTCACCATATTTTGGGAACTTTCGCTGAGTCTGCCTGTAAACATGGCGTTAAAATACTGACTACTTGCCGCCAACACCGCACGGTGAGCTTTTACTGCTTTGCCATTAACAAGGATGGTCACATCACAGAGTTCTTCTTTCTGTTTCAGCTCATGCAGTCCAGAAAGCAGGATTCCAGCATGTTTTTGGTCGAGAAACCGATGCACAATCGCATCCTCATCAGCCTCCATTTTCATAGCGACTGAACAACACCTGCACTCGGGCAGCGGTGCATCGTCTGCCCTATGACATGACAATAGGTCCCAACTAGGGTAGGGTTAGGAATTATTTCGTTATATTTTAATTCTGTCTAGCAACTGAAGATTAACATTTTAGCATAATTTTAACCATGGGTATATGAAAAAGTCAATTTTAGTTACTAATTGCTGTAGAACAGAATTTTTATTATATCGTTCTTGCTGGAATGCACCTATTCCCGACCCCCCCTAGTCAGAAAAGCGACAGCCCATAAGCCTTTGCGCATGACGTCATGAAGAAAACAATTTACCGCAGTCGAATCTTCGCGAAAAGTGGAGAGCAGAGTTTTGCTCAATTTCAACTCTTCTAGCAACGTTAAACAAAGTTTTGGTAGACCAAAGTTTTGCTAAATACATGTTCTGAGTAAATATGGGCGGGATTCTTGCAACGGTTGGCGGGATCGCAAGCTGTGCGAGTTGTGGGTCGTGTTTATCTACGCTTGCACCGGTGGTGAGTTTAAAATACTTCTTGCATGTTCCGTGATATCGGATATAAATTCTATTGTTGTTGGCACGAAGCTTGAGTTGATTTGTTGTGTTAGCTTGTGAATAAACTCGTCCAGATTTGATAAATGAGTTTAAGGTGAAGGTCGACTGTCAGAGTTTGATGCAGAGAAAAGCTATTTTCACAAACACACAATGATTTTGTCTGCTCACGTTGGTCTGAGTATGCTTCATCAGTTCATGATGTAAATTTCGTGAATCATTATAAGATTATTTGATTCGTTGATTGCGTCGCACTGAAATGTTATGCAATTTAAACTTTATAATATTCTCAGTATAACTCATGTGCGAGAAATGTCAAACCCATTCAGTACAGGTATTGTATCATCCATTGTGTATATAAATAGTGTAACCATTTTTCCCATGTTGGAGGATATAAAATAACAAGAACCACTGAATCATCCATGAATAAAAAAGTCGTGGGTTTCTAAGTGATAAGTGATTGTGTATATCATGCATGTGTGACTGTAATCTGTATGTGTTGACCATCAAATATTTGGGTTGTGAACCGGTAAGCCATGAGTGAATATTTTTCAAAGGTAAAGCATGGTTTTAATACACTAGTGACGGAGATGGAAGCAGAGACAGAAGCAGAAGCACCAGAGTCCATACAAACACTGTAAAACAGAGACAGAACAGAAAAGAAGGGAAGGTTTTGATCTGTTGCGTCCCATGTCCGTTTTACAGTGTTTGTATGGACTTTGTCTTTGGTGCTTACACTTCCATCTCTGTCGCTAGTGTAAACCAGGCTTAAGAATACTGTATTAGTGTAAATTGGTTCTGTGACTGTAGCTTCGATAGATAAGAAGATAAATACGTTCATAAATATCCCAAATTCATTGCTTTGAGAAAATAAGTTTTGAATACCAATTAACCATTTTTGAGCAGGAACTGAGGTTTATCTTTTAAAGCTTAATTTTAAGCATCATACTGGTCAAGTGATAAAACATTAATGAGTCTACAGTGAGGTTCCTCTGTTGACAATGTTTGGCTATTTGACCACTGGCAATTCAGTATCCAGTGGTTACCGTAAATCCCGGTGTATAAGCCGAGAATTTGGCCCTAAATTTTGGATACAAAGTTTGGGGGTCGGCTTATACAA
>JANVCK010262512.1:0-15614 GCA_026546655.1 Epizoanthus illoricatus | reverse complement strand
GCAAGAAAGAGTCCTGCTCACAACATCGATTTTGTTGCCTTTGACTGGTTTTCTTTGAAAGCCAGTAGCTTTGCCGTCATTTACCCAATTCATACAGTTTGACGCTCTTTTTGCTGTCTTTTTAAGAGCAGCTTTGGCTGCACCTGGTATGACCGACTTGGCCAAAGAACGAAATAGACCACCTAGTCCATATCCAATTTGCCCTTTAGCACCCAATCCACGATACAATGTCATACCACGTGGTGCAAATGGTAGCGTCCAACCGGGTCTAGCCAGGGGCTGATGAACTGGACCCGTGCCACGATAAATGGACATCCCTCTTGGAGAGAACAACATGATTGATTGCCTGGTAATGTTTGACTGTGTAAATGTATGTCATACACTTGTTTTTAGCGTTTATGCCTAAAGTGAAGGGTCATACTGACCACGGAGTCTCTAAGTGGAGCTCTATTTCCGCGTTCAGTAGTGAAAGCAATAGCCAGCGGGTTGAATTCATTGACTCGCAATGGATAATACTGGGGGTGTCTGAACTCTTCCTTGACCATCGTTTGGTTTTCTGATACCTGTATCACGCGCAGCACGTTGGCCAACACATTTCCCACCGGGTGAGGTCTCACCAGATTACAGTTGACGTAGATGAATTGGAATGACGTGTCGTATTTTATAGTGTACGGTAATGGATCTACAGGTTGAGATCGACTCCACAGTTTGATTGGTTTCGACGGGCTTTGGTTTTCGAAAAATGTGACGGCTGTCATGGTTGTGGGTAGAGCGGTTCCATTCAAAAAGTGCCATGCCTTGGATGATGGATGGGGGACAACAGACGACGGGGAGACAGAGGGGGTCTTCTCACCCAATGCTCTTGCCAACTTTTCTGAAATAACAATCTTGGTGTAATTTTGTATCGTCAGTTGATCAGATCCATTAAATTGCACTACAAAATCATCACCGAAAAACTTGTTTATTGTCATGGAGAGTGCATCCAGCACATCTGAACCGTCATAGTCACCATACTTCCTAATTTCAAGCAGTCCATGCATCAAGTCCAGTTCGTACCATTTGTCCATACCACTGTCACGTCGCTGAACCATGATTTTGGACAGTTGTCCATCATCACTCCCGTTGACCTCCCATATATTCACGGTTTTGGTACTTGTCCCCTTGGGCATTGGTTCAGTTGGATTGCTTTCTAGTCTATACCATATATTCTGATCGATCAGAGGATTGGGTTGGTTGAAGCTGAGACTCATCAGGTGGTGAGCATCCATTGTAAATCCCATTTTTCTAGCCAAGTCTTTGTATATACACATGGTATAACCCGGTGCCACAGATTACTTTCTCGCTGTTTTGTTGTAATTGAAAATAGATGTCTTATTGAACATGAGTACATCAGAGAGTGCCACCAAAATGTCTTCTGCAGTGTGCAGGTGATAGTGACCATGTTTATCCTCTGCAATGTCCCAACAATACCAGGTGTTTTTTCTGGCCGAGAACCGTTTAATTGTATCACCATCTGGCGTGAATTTGCTTTCGATCCATACTTGATAAATGTAGCGTGGATCATGAGGGACTGCACCCGACGATATGTTGTGAACAATTGTGTCATAATGCAGTGGAATTTGTGCCTCTACCAATGCTACTTCCCATTCGCCACTGACGCGCACGTTGGTGGGCAAATGTTGCGTAAAATGAGAAGGCGTATTGACAGTATATCCTTCGGGAACCGGCGAGTCACTTGGTGCAATAATATAAAAGTCATCATCCGTTCCAATACCAGTGGTGTTTGTGGACAACATGTTTATTGATCACTTCTTTCGTCTGAAATGAAACGTCAACGTTACGATGACGTTTCTTATAGGCACCCTCTGTCCTTCGTTGGTGCTCAAGGCAACAGCGACTTCGCTAAACTCGTTCACACGTAGTGGGTAGTACTGCAGATGACCCAGATTGTCTCTAAATAAGGTTGTATCTAAAGGTATTTGAATCACTCGCAATACACTGGCTAGTGTGTTGCCTACAGGATGAGGTTGAATTAAGTTACAGTTGACATAGATCGAATGAAATTGTTGATCGTAATCTACATATGGATGTTGAAATTTATCTCGGGGTACATCAATTTGGTAAGAAAATGATGGCGTTGGTGTTGTGGGATCGTCATTGATCGTGCGAAACAAGTTGACGGTGGTTGTCTGGTTTACCAATGGTACGAGTTCATGCTAGTATCCTTGAAGGTCTCCTTCTGGGGGTTTTCCTACACCCGTAATGCCGATTGCTTCCTTGAATGCTATTCCCATAGCTTCAGCAACAAGTTTAGATACAACGATTCGTAGGTTGGCCATACTTTTAAAACTCAAAGGATCTTTGTTTGTGTCGTACGTGATATATCCTGGAAATACTCGATTTACAGAAGCAACCAAGGCAACAACCACTTCTTAAGCTGTGTAGTTTCCCAACTTACGAATCGCATGTAGGTCATTCATCATGTTCGTGCGTTGCCATTTACGATCAGCGGTTTGGAAGTATATTAAACTATCGTTCTTGTCTGCACAATAATTTAGTTTAAACAAATTAATAATGTTCTGCACTGTATCTTCTGTGTGAGAGTGTGGGCTAAAAGAATGGTCAATCAAATACCATCTACTTCTAACATGGCTACCGACAATGAGTGCTCGTTTTCCATTCAACACTTCTCCCATTTCGAATAGACGTTCAGATGTTACTCCATAGCCGAACTTTCGAGCCAATGGTGCATAAATGCACGTAACTGTTCCTGGAGCAATACTTAATATGTGTGTTTCCTTTTCATAAGTTATTGGTCTCTTCCCATTAAATACAAGTGTATCAGCCAACGAAGCCAAGACAACATCAACAGTATACAAACTATTGAATGTTCCATTTGGTTTCATTTTGGTCAAATCGTAACAGTAGAAGCTGCCACTGGAATGGACTACTCGTCGTTTTGTATCTTCATCTGGGCTTGCTGTGTTGTTATACAACCACACTAAATCGGTGTAACGTGGATCGTCGACTACTCCTTTACTTATGTTGTGAAGAGGAGTGCTGTAATCCAAGGGAATCTGTGCTTCCACCAGAGCCATCTCCCATTCTCCTTCTAGCTTTATCGTGCCTGGCAAGTACTGTGTGAAATTTTACGGAAGGTTCGGAGGGAAGCCCGCAGGCACAGGTGTATCACTTGGTGAAATGACGTAAAAGTCTTCAGCAGTTCCAATTCCTGTACTTGTAGCCATGTTAACGTCTTACTATAGACTGAAGTTCCGATTCTTTAATCCACGAGTTATATTTGCTCGGGTAGCCCTTCCATTTGACCAACACCTGACGGTCCCGTCTTGTACGACCGCGCCGTTTCACAACATGCTCCACTCGAAACAAATCTGTGGAGGTCACCCTTTGCAACTCCTGTTCGTAAAATGTCCCCAAAATCGGGGTCCCATCAAACTCTGCCAACGTGTACACGGGCGGAGTGCGTGGTATTCGTCGTTGAATCCTAAACACTTCTTCTGTCCAATTCTCCTTGTATCCTTTGGCAAACACACCTTTGCTCTTTGTAATGCGTACATTGTCACCCACTTTAAACTTGTACTTGACAACAGCATGACATGAAGGAGCTGTTATTGTCGAGGGGTACAACCGCTGCCACACTTGTTGTGCATTACTTTCATTCACATCAATGGGCTTCATCTTGATACTTCTATGAAACGTGTTGTTGTAGCCACGTACTAAATCGTCTAAAATGACCCAGTACTTGTTCATGTTGGTATAGTTGAAGTAACGTCACATCTTATTCTTTAAGGTTCGATTGAATCGCTCAGCAATCTGAGCCTTAGTTTGGTTGTATGTCACAAAGTGGTACACGTTCCACTTTTTCAAAAACGCCTGAAAAGAACGATTCAAAAATTCCGTACTAGCATCGGTTTGCAGACGTTTCGAAACACGCCCCTGCTGGAAAATAGAATCAAATGCACGAATCATTTCGCCGCCCGTCTTGTTTTTCATGGGAACCACCCACGCATACTTTGACAAGACATCAATCACAGTCAAGAGGTATTTGTAACCTTTGTTGACGCGGGCAAAAGGTTGCATGTCCACCAAGTCAGCTTGCCACTGTTCGTCAATACCATTGACAATCACACGGTTTTTCTTAAATCGGTGTCTTACTGTTTTGTGCAGAGTGTAACTCAACTGTTTCCTTAACCATTCCCTTGTTTTGAGTGGCTTGATACCGTGCTGTCTCCATGCTTCGCGTACGAGTTTGCTTTCTCCGCCGAAAGCAACAGGGGATTTTGGATCGTAGTACAGGTTTTCCAGTTGCTTTTCGACGCGAACGACATTTGCCACTGCCGTCTGTCTTCTCCTCCGTCTCCTCCTTGTCGTCGTCGCCGTCGTCATCGTAAATGACTAACACTTTCCCTGCACAACATGCAAAGTGACAAGATAACTTATCCAAAACGTGCAATATAGCCAGTCCTGGGTCCTTCCCGCAACAACTCATGTTACTTCAATACCCATAAGGATAGGTAATGAAGCTCTGACCATCTTTGCGCACCCTCTTATTAAACACCAACGAGTAGACTTTGTCCTGGGTGGTTGACAACACCTGGCGGGTCACGTACAATCGTGCATGGATCATGCACAACTAGTGGATCTTGAGGCTGCTGCTTCTCTTCACTACTCATGTTAAGTACCACATTACAAATGCTCTCGAGGTTGAGCACTTGCGCATTGCGAAAGTTGAGTGTAAATCCACGAACCTTGCATACCTCCTTGCCCTGACGAGTCCGATATGCATAATTCTTGGGGCCGGCGGACACAAATGTGGTAATCCAATCCCCTTCATCAAGCTCGTTGGTGAGTTCACCTAGGAAACAACCCGTTGGCGGGTTCCATTCACTAGGCTTCACAGAATAGACGACACTATCCGTATCAAAATACAAAACACGTTCACCTAACCTGTTCAACACATCGTACAACTTGAGGCGAGCATGGGCTGTAGTGAATGCCGCAATGAAGATGTTTGTATTGTGCAAAGGGACTACAAATTCTTCCTTGTTGTGATAGGTCATAAACATGACCGAATCGGAGAAGAAGTAGGCATCCGTCACGTCCACAGTGTCATCTTCTAACATCTCTAAAAACTCATTCGCCTCGTAGCAGTACTTGGATTTGGTCATGTTGTTGTTCTGGGCAAACTTGCCCCAAAACGAGTTGAGCATCAATTTACTGATACTGCGTAGACCTGGGTTGACAGTGACCTTGTTTGCTTCTAGGGTGATTCCTTCTTTGTCGTAGCAATCTTGGATGTATTGTTGACGTTGCTCGGGGGTTGCCACATTAGGAGGCCATCCCGACGCTTCTTTCTTCAATTTCAAGAAGGTTTTGATGTAATTGCAGAACAACTGATCCGACTTGTGCTCGAAATGCATGACCTCATAAATTTCCCCCAGTTGATACCCCATCTCCAGAGCTTTATTAAGCTCAATGCTAACCCAGGTGCCAGTCAAACTGCGTTGTTCCTCGTCATGTTCACATCGTTGTTGTTGCTCTTGTTCTGAACAGGTCCCACAGAGGGGGAACATTAACTTGTTATGCAGACGTACAGGTAACACGGAATGAAACAGTCCACGAGGTGGGTACACTTTACATCGAATTAGTCCAAAGTAGTCTTGTGGTGGACCAAAATTCGAGGTAAGTACGACAGGATGACCAACAGGGTAAGTAGCATACATGTTTACAGATGGATAGAGTGACATGAAATCCTTGTACTGTATCTTCTCATCTGCTTCTACTTCTTTGAACAAATGGATGGCATTGGTACGGCCTCCGTAGAAAGCATCACTCTCTTGAATGCTGTCCACCAAATGCAAGGTGCTCAGAATCGATTTGACCTCTTCGTCTTGTTCCCTCATACGCTTCCATTCGCATTCCCACATTTCAACGAGACAAAAACCGGCTGTCATCAATTTGCATCTCTTTCGTGACGTTGTCTGAAACAACAAGTCCATCCAGTAATGATTGATCGGATTCTTCAAACCTCGATCCTTGTAACATGTCGGACAGCCGTGGAATAGGCATCCGTGAAATTCGTAAATGGTATTGCTAGGTGCATGATAACCATCTACTCTGTAGCCGGCCAACATTCGTTCACCTGAACTTCGGCCATGTTCGATTTGGATGCCAAGTTTCCATGTATAGGCTACGTTTGACTGGTTGATCTCGAGTCGGTAACCCCCCACAGGGAATTGGCCAATCGTGTTGGGTCGTAAAAACTTGGTACGATAGACCTTGTTACATGCTGAAGCAATGGTAAGTGCCTCTCGGAATGAGTCTAGACCACACTGCTCTTGAAATTGATCTCTGAACTGCAAACAGCAACGACGTAGAATGTGCACATCTGAACGGCAATAGTCGAACAACTCTTTACGAAAGTCAAAGAAGACGTTGTCTTGTACTTGCTTGTTGTACCATTGCATGAAATCATCTCGAGTGCTCTTCTTCATGCCATCTGGTCCATAGCTGTCTAGCGGAGGCATAGTACCCACGTAGGCTTGATTGGCAGTGGTGTTGAAAAAGTGAGGAAAATAGCCTTTCTTTAATTCGGTTAAACCAAATGTTTTAGGCATTTTGGCCAAAGGCATCGCCAGAAAATTGTAGCTGTCTACAAACTTAAGATGTAGCACAGTCATGGCAATGATCTTGGACCCCCTCATGAGTGGCTCACACTTGATACCTTGTTTCAATAGGTAATTCATGATGAAATACCCATCGTAACCTCGCATGTTGTGAGCAATGCACGTGGTTGGAGGGCGTGAATCGTTGAATAACCATTCACAGAATTGGGTTGTAGTGTCAGGACCATAGAAGCTCCATTCCCGACCATGTTCGTCTTGACAAACGACCAAATTTGGTACGTGCACTCCCGCTTCTTCCTTGTGGTAGATGGGTGCCAAGCACTGAATGTAGCATTGATGGTCATAGTCTACCTTACACGAGGTGCATTTCTTCTTGAAGCATACATGCTCATCCTCTTTACCACCGCGTCGGTATTCTCTCTTACATCTCACACACCATCGAATAGCGCCACACGTGCCTGTAGAAGGTTTACCATCTTTCATGTGCAACTTGTAACACGTATCACCATAAAAACTGCGACAACATGACTGACACCAAATCAGTAGTTGTGTTTCATCCGAGGGACACTCGTTCGAACTGCATCTTGCACATATCTTGGCACATGCATGTCTCGTTTTGTCACTATAAGGTTTGAGGCAATGGACACAATAGTATCCTTGACCAAAAAATCCACATGGATTTATTATTGCATCATAATGGTGGTTACTATACCACAATGTGATTTGTACAGGGGCGTCTGATTGTCCTGCATACACAACACGTCCATTGTGCTCTTGACTGTGGATTACAATGCGATAGGTCAATTGTTCAGCGTTCAATACTGCTTCGAATTGCTTTGCTTCTGGTATTCCACATCCATAAGGTTGTATAGGTACATTTGCTTTGGCATGTAACTCCAAGGCCTTGGTACGTTGTGTTCTACAAAATCCTCTTTTCATTCGTTCGTAAACTTTTGCATGTTGATCCGATTTCTTACGCTCGTGAAATGCAATAGTCGTCACAATCGCTCTAGCCATGCATAGTTCATCCTTATTCTTGATCAGAACACAGGATTTCTTGCGCATCATCACATCTCGAACGTTAAACACATGCCCCATTTTCTTGTTCGTTTTACCTGTACCACGGGGTATGGTTACGTGAATCATATTGATTCGGAGTGAATCATTCAAGTCGATGTTCTCATAGGATTGAAGTACGCGCGATACCTCTTGCATCACTCTATCCACTGTCAGGTAACGTTTTCGCATAAAGGGTAAACTAAAGGGTTGTTTCAAACCATCGGTCATCATCACAAATCGAACATAGTCGTCCGAGGATACAGTCACTAGCACTTGAGCTTGTATATCATGCATCATACTGCGAACAACGTGAATCACTTGATCGTACCCCTTGAAATTTAGATTTTCATCTAGACTAAATGTCCAGTCAACCGAAGTGGCTCCAAAACCTGGATAGGATATAACACTTAGTAATCTAGTCTTAGTAGTAGTAGCAGTAGTAGGTGATGGAGGCGTTACCTCCATTATCTCCTCTAGCTGCTGCTGCTGCTGTTGCTGCGATGTTGATAGATCATTCATCAGAATCGCCTCGATTAACTGATTAAGTTCCCTATTTAG
Organism: Epizoanthus illoricatus; assembly: GCA_026546655.1. NCBI lineage: Eukaryota > Metazoa > Cnidaria > Anthozoa > Zoantharia > Epizoanthidae > Epizoanthus > Epizoanthus illoricatus. Next base: position 7,350 of record JANVCK010262512.1, on the reverse strand, counting down.
ACGTTCCTAATAAGTAAATCAAAAACGGAAACCATTATGCATTCAACAACAAACTTTATTCAAATTCCTCCATCCTATACAATTACTTACACATGTCAACATGACAATGATAAAAAACTGTTGAATTACAATGATTCAAAACTGTAACATGTGAAAGAACAATGTTCATTGGACAACAACAACAACTTACTTTTTTTTTGTTTTTTACATGAACGTTTATCAATATTATTAAACATGGTAAGCAAACCTACATTAACAAATGATTTCGGTGTTTGACGACAATGGCTTCCATAAGCCGCTTCAGAGTACTTTTTTCGAAAGTTCCTGTTTGTTCTGATCATCCAACTCACTAAGAGATCTTGTGCCTTAAAAAGAAATTATTTTTGTTTCATAATTGTCCAACGTGACATACGTTTACGCATAAGTATCGTCAGTCGCCTTTTCTGAAATTAAATTAGCAGTTGGAGGATTAAAATCGAATTTCATGTATTGAAGTGCATGTATTCCACTAGTAGAATAACATATTGTGCACTTGACCATTTTTTCAATAAACGTGGTCTCCTCGTTCTATAACAAATTTAAACGTCGTGCATTAAATCTACAGTAGCCTGTTCAAATACATTGGGCAGAAAATGACTACATATATAACTCTCATCCCATATACAAGTCATAAATCGTTGAAAGAATTCATACTGACGGTTAGTGAGTACCTCTCTAATACACTTTTTTTGTTTCCTACCATCATGGCATGAAACAACATTTTGAACATTAAGAATGGTTAAGATTTTTATGACACACCACAAAAACTCTTGATGTTCTTCACTTATGAAACCACTGTCCTTTTCTAAACCATGATCCTCTCCATCCAATTGATCATTTGTACCAGTGTTGTCTTTTCCATAAGAGGAAAGGGCCCCAAGTGTACCAATAATTCTGCGGATCGTACTTTCACCAGCTGTTGCTGCTTCACCACGATTCTAAACAACAAATGATGAATCATCTAATGAACATCGTTTCCAGTAAAACCAAACTCTCTGTACAAATAGTTTTCCATGTCGGGATCGAGATCAATGACTAATCCACCATCCCCATGGTTGTTGTCCATGGACTACTAGAGAAAAGTCATTTACAAACGTTTGAGTAATTTTGAATTATACATCTTAAAGTCATAAAACGTTTGACCTGGCTTAGTCTTACAAGGTTTGTTTCCTAGTGAAATGATAAAATTTGCTTTTGTTTCTTTCTGCGATTGTTTAATGCGATCTGATACCCATGCCTTAAATGCAATACCATCTCTCTCTTTCATACGAAAATAAGTCGACTTTCCAAACTTTGTATCCATTGTATTTACAGATAGTATTTTGAATTCTTCATTCACAGGCACTTCCCTCCACTTGAGGAACCCACTGTCCTCAGCCATCACATTGTCAAAAGCTTCAAATGTACCACGAGGTGGAAAATAATCATCATCCTAAAAACATAAATAATTATTAACTTGCGCGTTATTAATTAATATATAGAATAGTCAATCATACTCACTTCATCGTCGTCGTCACTATCCACATCTGACGGTGGCCGAGTCAGCACCGCTGCCGGTCTGCTGCTGCTGCTTCTTTTGGATTGTTTTCATCGCCTCGGCAAATGTTTCCCTGCCAGACTTGACTGCTGCAGCGTACATCTTCGCACTACCATCGGGTATATCAATAGGCTGAGAAGTCGTCTGAGAGGTAGGTAGGGGTAAGGTTGCAGTTTGAGCCGTGTCGCCTTCCATCTCTGGATTTGGCTTAAAAGTGATCACTTGTTCAATCTGCTCGGCCATCTACAATGCAAAAGGCAACAGGATAAACAACATGCATGGAAAATGGTATTAAATCAACCTATCCGTTATACTTACATCGCACTTGAATCTGATAATGTGTAGTATTCCTCTCCTGCTTGTCTCAAACGTGCTCAGACCTGTGCAGTGGGATGAATCGACCCTGCCACAGCTCCCTCGTATATACACTTTTACGTAAAATGTGACGTAATATGGCACTTGTACAAAAATTACATGCAATAGGGGTAGGGGAGTATACCCCCATCCCCATTCAACATGTGCAAAACATACAAGTGACACGTCATATTACGTCATCATTTCAGTAAAAACTATAAAAGTGGCACTTCAGTCGGTGACGGTGCCACTTCACACTTGCTGACCTAGTAAGTTGAAAGATGACGTTACTACAATAAGCCATTGTGTATGTCCCATTTGGTGCTAAGATGCCAAGTACAAGACGCCATCGAAGAGCCAGAGGTCAACAACAGCAGCCTTACACAAACAATGTGCTTCATACTCCTGCAACTAATAGCGTTGTTAACGATACTGCGTTTACTGTACATCCTGTTCCGTAACCGTCTCTAGATAGCGACGACGACGAAGAAATAGCACAAGACAACAATAATGCCCATGATGTCCTAGATGACATTGAAGAAGAACATTCTCGTGATGCTGTCGCACAAGACAACGCTGGTCAAGATGCTCCGATGCAAGTTGCACCATCCATCGTCGAGCAAGGGCCAGCAGCTGGCAGTGTCACTGAGAGTGCAGACAACAACAACAACAACAGTGATGACCAAGATGCTCCAACTACTTCACCACCACCACCAACTGTCGAGCAAGGGTCGTCACCACCACCACCACCACCACCACCTGATCATGATGTTCCCAAAGAAATGGAATGCGTCATATGCCAGGAGAGCACCGCACCCATTGTGAATGACATTTGTCAAGCCTGTCATGTGCCTCTACATCAGTCCTGTACAGACCGCTGGTTCGTGAACAAGTTATCTGATCCACTTTGCCCTCATTGTCGTACACGATGCACAATCGACGTTGCAGCCCTACGAGCCAGATTCGGTACCAATGACGATGAGTCGGTTAGTACAATGTATACACTTTTATGTAAATATACATAGCTTACAATTTATACTTATCTATTTATCATTCTACTACTATTTAGAAATTATGTGCACAATGTTGGAGAGTGGGGGAACGGGAAGACGATGGATGTTGGTGGTGTACCCGCTATAGAATAATTTACCACATCCCCAACATCTGGGATGATTTTCTTGACCCAGTGGTGTGAATCAAGTAAAAAAGTGACGATATTCTATACATATATCTACCGTTGTAGATGTGTATTCATTCTGATTTTTACTTGATTTATTTCTTTGTAGATTCTTAGATGGGAATTACGACTTTGAAAAATAATACTCGTAGATTCATACACAAATGGATGTATTCATCAACGTAAAGCCGTTAGGGATCTTGTTTCCCTATTCCCAACCATATTAGATGAATGGGACGTTCAATTAACGACAAATCAACTACCACCAATTACAAACATGAGCATCGATAGTGATATTAGAACAACATTTTTACCATTCTTCGATCTACTAAGTTTACTTTACACTCAACGTGAACACAAACTAGCTATTCGACGAACAATGAAAAAAATTAGTGAATATCTCTCTGTTTTGGATGTATATGGAGATCCCTGTGAACCAGCAGATATTAGAACAACATTTTTACCATTCTTCGATCTACTAAGTTTACTTTACACTCAACGTGAACACAAACTAGCTATTCGACGAACAATGAAAAAAATTAGTGAATATCTCTCTGTTTTGGATGTATATGGAGATCCCTGTGAACCAGCAGTTTGCAGAAATCACCAATCTTAGACACGTGTACTTTTTTATTTACAGCTGTGGTATTCAGGTTTTGCACCCACCTCCATTATGGTAACAAGGAACACGCCATATAATCTGTTAGTTACACGCTATGTGTGTCGTTCACAAAGAACATTTGCACATGAAATCTATGCACACCAATATATTCAAGAAAACCATCGTCATGAGACATTCGACTTTGAATTGAATTACGCTATTTTGTATATTTGTTTTCATGATCATCTACGCTTCAATCGAGACTCATTTAAGGATGCACTCGAAAATAATTGTTGCTATTGTTAATTCATAGATGATAACGATGTGCAGCGTTCGATTAATATCAGTACAACCACATACATTTCGTGCTCAATGGATGACTAATAATGGTGATTACGAAGAATAGTATGATAGTGGAACCGAAGCACGTCCTGCTATTAAAAGGCTATCCGTTAATAGTGACATTCTTTATGTGGTTCCTTGCCCTGACGAATTGAATGGTAACGATGATCATGACCATGTATTTGACAATTTAGAAGAATTCCATCATATGATTTATAATCAATATGAATGTCCTTTTTTCAGTCGTCGTTGACGTCCTCTTTCCAAAGATTCATAAGCGTATTAAGAAGACAACGGAATCAGTATTTCATTCATTCCATCAAATGGAGAATGAGAAGACATAGTCCAATTATCACATACGATCACAACAGTTATTTGTTTACCCTTTATTGTAAACAATGCGATCGATGGATAGATAATCCATCATTTGCTAATTTGATGTACGAATTACTATTCGAATTCCATCGCGATATAGATCGTAAAATGATATTACCAATTCGATTTTGTTATCCATGTGATCAAATGATAGAACCTCATTGTACGACATTTGCAACTGGAATGTATACTTTTGTAGCTAATTCGTGTCATTGTCATTGTGAACATTCTTCACTTCCAGACTACTATTGAAGTTAATCGCAGATGGCAATGCCACGATCCAACGATACGATGTCACTACAATACACACCATAATGACATTGAGCTTTTCACACTACATTGTAACGGATGTAATTTACATGTTTGGGATCCTAATTTAGATCCATTGTTAATTCAATTACATAGCAGGCATGCTGCATTTCGTGATCGTGGGGACCACCGTGTTCAAAAGTTACGATTTGGTGTTCCTTGCGAATTTAGACGATTCCATTATACTCATTGTTTCACGTTGTTTCAAAGTTACGTATCTAATAGGAGTTGTCCTTGTTATATATTGACAGAAACAGCATCGTCCATTCCTAGGACGACTACGACATATCACATCGAATTAACCATGATTACCGATTTGTCACTTTTTGTAAAGCATGTAATAAATCATTTGAAAGTAATAGTCTCCATGATGTATTTGTAGCTTATCGTACTTGGCATCGAAACGCGTATACTATTCGTACACCTATTACATACTCTTTTATGTGTCAATATAATTGGTGGCCAGAACACAAAACAACCAGCTACGATGTATTTACAGACTATCTAACTCATCATCGTTGTCATTGTCATAGGACACTGCGACGATGACATTATCATTACCGGCTTATAATCACAGAAACCATCGCCCAAAAGTGTTTTATCATCACGAACAATCTAACTTTTGTGTCTACTACACTAGATGTAATTACAATTTTTTTACATCTTCACTAAACGAAGCATGTAGAAAAGTACGCAGTACTCATTGGCTGTACATTAGACGATATAATTCGGCCTATTATGCCCAGTGTACAAATTTCAATGTAACGCATTACTTTAATAACGCTAGAGATTTTCGTAATTTCATCTCAAATGGTCGTACCTGTATTTACATTTAACTTTTATTTTTTCAGTTTGCTATTTATACATGTCCGGACTGTTAAGAGATTAGCATTCATATTAGCAACGAACATGATTGTGTTCATGGCGTTTGTGCCAACTGTTGTTTCATATTTTTATTGGTCTGTAATCACTGCACTAGTTTAGATGTAACGTATACACGTAAAAGTGTACCTATTACACATTACCATATCAAGTGTAATAGTTGTGAAAGTTTATTTTCAACATTTCATTATGTCCATCAAACCTATGAACGCTATTTTCCACATTAATTCAATCCTACTCGACTATACTATTGTTCAATTGAAATTGACTAGGTATTTTTGTATCCACACATCTAGCCTTATAACAACAATGGGGACGATTCTGATGATTCCGATTATGACTATGATGACGATCCATATAACATTGGCCCCCGTCCATGTTCGACGTGCAATGGATTATGGTCACATCATACTATGTCGCCTAACGAATATGATGACCCTATTTTTAACTTTGAATTTTTTTGTTTTACCTGTTGTACAGAAATCTGAATAGTTGCAAAAAGAATCTATTAATTTACGTTAATTTAATCTTTTATAGATAATGAGAGGTCAAGCTGAATTAATTCAAGAACACTCTGAATTAATTAAACGTATATTGAACATAATTCAACGTAGATTCCCAGAGATAGAAGTCGTCTATCATTAATCCTCGTCTTACTTTTTCCATTATAGACCACTATTTTACATGAAATAAGACGACGTGCTCTAAGCAGCTCGTTAGACGATGACGATAACAGTTATACAATGCTTCAACTTGATAGTGGATATACTGCAATTACTGTTATGGATATGAATGCCACGACCCTAGATGACATATATAATTTTGCTTTTAGATCATACGAAGGCATAACCTAAGACGCGGACGAAGACGCCTCCGCTATAATGGAGAAAGCAGCCATTTAGTTTTCGACACAACTCTTTACAGATTAAATCGCTTAACCGAGTTCGTAAGAAATCAATATAGCATTTGCCCGGGTTGTGACCGTATCACAGAGGAACCACTTTCATTTAATCAGTTTGCAGATCGAAATGACGCCTATAAGTTCATCTTTCATTATGTTTGCTATCCATGCAATAGGATATTTCATAAAATAATACTCGAATTGAATGATTTGTCCTTAGATTATTGACGGTGAAGATGACGCTACCCGTCAAGAACAGGCCATTACTATTCTCACCATGGCAGATATACTACATAGAGATTTCCAAACACAAGAACTAAGTGTAGGACGAAAATGTAAATTCGCGCAAGTCCGTTCCTCAATCGAAATTCATCTAAAATACAACGCTGTTCAAACAAGGATACTCGATGCTTTGTTTTTATTTCTGGATTCACATTATCCTTTTAGCCGCATTCATGTTTATCTCACGATGGCACGTTGCCCTGCTAGAATTGCATATCGAGAATTAGCATTGGATCCTAATCCTTTTTCTAATCGACGCATACCCTTTTATATTATTACAGATTATCACAGCGAGAATAACCAATCTTGATGAGGCCGTCAATCTACTAGTTGCTATCAATCTTTGGGATCGAACACTTGGCCTTTTATGCCGTTATCAATTATGGCCTAGTTTAGTTCTAGTTTATCTACCTTTCGACCCTAATTTTCGCGTATTGGATGCTTCAATGATAACGCCAAGTAGACGTTACCCCATGACGGGTGTGGAGATCATTTCTATACTTAGAAGAACAGGCACCATTGCAGTACGTGATCCAATCATCGTAAGTAAC
>JANVCK010262290.1:0-15614 GCA_026546655.1 Epizoanthus illoricatus | reverse complement strand
CCCTCTCTCCCTCCCTACATTTCATCTGACTAGTGTACTTTGCTTTGGTCCTCGCAACCTGAGAAGTAATCCCCCGTGTCCTCTCCCTACATTTCATCTGACTAGTGTACTTTGCTTTAGTCCTCGCAACTTGAGAAGCAATCCCCCGTCTCCTCTCCCTACATTTTATACAGTCAACTCCAAATGGCCTCGGTTACAGTTGTAAGAGCTACCTTACTTGTCAAAAGTAATAATGATAATAATAAAAATAATAATAATAATCACATAACAACAATCATAACAGCCATAATCATCAAACAATAATAAGTATATTTTATTTGATTAAATGCAAATCAAACACAGTATACTATAAACACGTCAGTTAAATGCTCAAAATTAAACTTTTGAGTATAAAAATGTTAATTTACTTACAAACTCTTGACTTAAGATACAATCTTTTCTGAAAATTGTAAGATTTTGGCTGAAGTGGGTGTCATGGTATGTTAACACATTCATCCACAATCTGCAGGTCACTTTTTACCAAGTAATTCGTATATCAACGGTTTTAGAGAAGTACTTCCTTTCACACATCGATCTGGAATCATTATTTAGAGGTTACAGCACTCTTGCGTGTGCTTTGTCGGCGAATGCATGAACAAGTTCGAATCAATGTTTTATGAACGAGGAATTCGAATACTGCACGATGCTGTAGCCGAGTGCAGTGTGAAGAAATTTCGAGTTCATTATACAGCAGTTTCAGAAAAGGTTGAAAGCTGCGAAGCACACAACCTAGCTCTTAAAGCATGGTGGGAGCTCGTAGATTTCGCTAATTACTGCAAGATATTTAAAATCATCGGAAGTGTTTATAACCATACTTTACTGAACTTTTTCTGCCTGCTTGAAAGTCAGTGGAGGCTGCACACTACAAAATAGAGAGCCCCACAATTCCTTTGGCGCTTGGTATTACGCTTTGCAGATGTCAACCTTTTTTGAAATAGCTGTACATTGACCGAGTTCATGTACTCGACGACAAAGCAAAGACGACTGCTTCAACGTATTTAATACTGATGCAAGTTGAGTTCGCTCAAGATCGCTAAAACAAAACAACCAGACACAATACACGCATCTAATTGAATTTTAATCATGAAATGCAGGTGCTGAACTCAATACTATAATACAATATAATACCATATTCAAATACTATATGAGATTAAGCTAAGTGAAAAAATACTACTACTACTATACTACAGTTAAAATCTGTGCTTGTAGATCAAATAATGTGTACCAATTAATACTATTAATTAAGTGCATTGTACTTTTTATCATATGGTTTTTGCCGTTGTCAGGAGGTACAGTATGACCACGTGATGCAAATAGACCAATCAGTATCGAAGGATTGGTACAGTTTACGAAACTTGAGTATTAAAGCGTTTTAATTCGATTCTGATTGGTGTATTTGTACCACGTGGTTATGCTGTACCTCATGACAACGGTGAAAACCATGTGATAAAAAGTACAACGCACTGAAATGGATGGAAATAGTATAAAGTGACAAAAAGGGATACCAGTGGCTTTATTTCCTGGTCAAATTTAGTTGCTTTCACTTTGCTTCACCTGAGTTCAGCACCTGGTAGCATTTCATGAATGAAATTCGGTTTCCCCTGGTTCAATTAGATGCGTGTATTGTGTCTGGTTGTTGAAGCACTCTTTCTTTGCATTGTCGTCGAATACATGAACTCTCCCAATGGAAAATGAACTCAAAATTTGTTCATACTGCACTCGGTACAGCATCGTGCAGTATTCGAATTCCTTGTTCATTTATACATTGATTCGAACTCATTCATGCATTCGCCGAGAGTTCTGCATATGGCAGCATTTTATGAATGAAATACGTTTTTTCCTGGCTCAATTAGACGCGTGTTTTGTGTCTGGTAGTTTTGTTTTAGTATATGGCAGCGAACTCAACTTAAATATTAAATATGGTGAAGCACTCTTGTTTGTGTTTTGTCGGCGAATACATGAATGCGCTCAATGTATAATGAACTCGAAGCTTCTTTATACTTTACTCGTCTAAAGTCTCGTGCAGTATTCGAAATTCCTCGTTCATTACACATTGAACTCGTTCATGTATTCGCCGACAAAGCACGCGCAAGAGTGCTTTAACCTCTAAGTACCATCGGTCTAGGTGGACCATAAACAGTAGTCAGCAAACTCCTTTTGACAGCAACCGTGCTTGATAATATATTTGTTGTTGTATGAGTATTGTTTTATTTTCTTCTCCAGAATTCCTCGTCTGTGAGGCAAAAGCGGATATTTCTTGTATCGACAACGACAAGAACACTGCACTTCACTTAGCTTGTATTCAGGTGCGTTCATTAATAACATATTAGAGAGTTTAAGCACTGCTTAAACCGCGAGCGGGAAATGTAAGGTAGCCGCCCGCCGTTTGCCGTAGGTTTGCCATCTTTCTTTAGTTTGTGCTTCACCTTCTAAAAATGCGGTGCTGTCAAACGTAAAAACACCTCCTCGCATAGAAAACGGGAGACGCCGACCAGCAAACGCTGCAAAATTCAGGTTATTCTGACCATCTCTGCCGTTCGCGGGGAAAATTTACGCTATGCTTAAACCGTCTCTATTTTAAAATACTATGTTAGTACTCGTTAAGACACTGATGGCTTTCTTACCCAACTACATGTTAGTCTGTTAGTGAGGTTTCTGTTTGCAAACATTTCCTTGACTAATACCGAGCACATTACTGAACTTTCGAACATAGATTTTGTTACACATTGCCATCCATATCGTAACAGTAAATAAATTGTAAATGTAATGTATTTTTTTGGATGCAGGGCCCTTCTGGATAGCAGCCATCGAGCTGAATCGGCCATTCTGTCAAAATAAAGTTGTTCATTCATTCATTCAACCAACCAGTCATTCATTCATTCACTCACTCACTCACTCACTCACTCACTCACTCACTCATTCATTGATTGATTCATTCATTCATTCACTCATTCATTCACTCACTCACTCATTCATTCATTCATTCATTCATTACTTGGCTGCTGCCATGTATATGGCAACGCCAAGTCAAGCAATGCAGCTGGATGTTGTTGTTAGGTTTTTTTGGCCAACAGATGGCTGACGCAGTGAAAATCAGCAAAATCAGTATTTATCGATCTGTGACTAATGTATAAACATAGGAGAGGCAAATGAACTTGAGGAAAATTAATCGCGAAACGATGTCACGCTTTCTTGGTAGTAATTGCTTTCGAAGTAGCTCATTGAAAAAACTGCTTGGCAAAGATCTCAAGGACTACTCATACAGTGGAACTCTAGTAAAACCGTAGTATAAAGTTAGAGATCCAATTTTACTAGACGAGTGGCCAATCTTACATAAATTACTGTGAAATCGTAGTCACAATCACGCTAAATAAAAACGTGCGTCTATACTACAACACTCTCTCCCAGACCCTCGGAATGAGAGTCAAGTATTGCACCATAGGAATGCAAGACTCTTTCCCAGGCCCACTAAATTCCAAGAAACAACAAACAAACAAATCAGCGAGAACAAGAGAGAACATTAGAAAGCGATTCTGTTTCTCCAAGAAAGAAACGGGTATTTTTGTGTTTAAAATGAATGACAGGTCCACCAAAATAAGAATCAAGATAATTTCTGTTTCTTCAACTGCTCAAGTTTGCAACGGGTATTTTATTTGTGCACAACAAGACAATCAGTGAATGTTTAATGTAAGTATTTACGTTCGTCCCCTTTACGGCTGTGGTATTATTTTTCCCGGACTTTTGTTTTACATGTGTTGTCGAATTTACTTGTACTGAAACGTACAATTATTAAAACTGAGCTTATAGGATTTAAAGTACACTGAGCTGGGGTTTCCCCCAACGAGTATATTGCGTGGCGTCACGTAACATTACCGAAAGATAGTGCATATCCAGGCGCACATCAAAATGAAGAACAAACATCACATAAGAGAGTGTACGGATGAGATAGTGACCGCGTACGTGAAAACTGGGATTAAAGGAATATTGTGCAATGGACAGGTTTCCAACACTAAAAAACTCCAGAGAGGGAGGTTTCGAATAAAAGGTAGTGCATGGGACTGGTAAGATATGAAGTTTGCCACGTTTAGCTTAACGAAGATGGAAGCACAAAATGGGATATCGTGCAAATTAAGTAACAAAAACATGGCCGACTAACAACATTTTTAAAAGTTCTATAAGACTTGGATCGGTATAAATAAATAAGTGTGTAATGATTTTTATAGCTATAAGAGAAAGCAACAAGACAAATAACTCCTATTGGTATATTGAACAAACGCGAGTCATAATTTTCTAGCGTCATTGGATAACAGCACATTCATTAAACCGCTTTACGGGTATCCACCTATAAGGTAATAATATATGCTGTCTTTGTCAAAAAGACAGTAGGTTAAATTTTGGAAAACTTTGTTTCTTACATGACATTGTAGACATCATGATTCGAAATATTGATTAACAAACGGCAGTAAATTATATAAAAAGCAGCCAAGTTTGAAGGGTTGTTGCCCTCTAGTTCATTCATTCAATACACATAATGTTCAACTGTTGCATTTTTTAAACACGGCCTCACATCTGCACTCGCATTCACATACACTCACACGTACTCATACTCACGCACTCGCTCACTCTCACACACACACTTACACTCGCTCACTGTCATTCACGCATACTGCCGTTAACAGAGAAATTAGTACAGAGTGATAAAGGAGCATTGATTTTTATAGATATGGCCTGAAATTGCTTTAAAAGATCAATAACATGACTTTTGGAGGGCATATTATTTATTTGGTCCCGAGTAGTGCCATTCGAAGCCCGAGCGGAGCTGGGATGGCATTTTTGTCTGACAGTGCCCTTTAACTCCATGACATGGTTATTATACTTTTTAATCTCTGTATTTTCACCCAACATAGGGGCACACCCGATGCGCTTTACTGATACTCGACCGGATGGAGGATTCACAGCTGAGTTTAGCAAATTCAACTTTTAAAACGTAAGCGAGATTTTAATTTTCTCCTTTGTCGTGCCGAATTTTTGTAACAGAATGTTTTGCAATTACAAAGATGCAAGTGTGTAGGAGACATGTAATAGAGCCTGCCCGTGTCAGTCAGTGTTCGAAATTCTCTAAAAACTACGGTATGAGCACTCTGCATGTAACCAAAAACGTTATGGGCGCCGCACATGAGCGGATTCAGCTATAGCCAGGAGTTGTTGTTCCACGTTTCGCCGCACACGATAAGTACAGTATTGATGACATCAGATTGAAATCATATGAGCAAATTAGATGATATTGATTCTTCTGCTGAAAACTTGCCAAGTTGTAGTTGCTCACGATCCCCGCACACGGTTAGCATTTTGCAGCAAGAAATATCAAACACGATAGATATTTTCCTCACAGCCACGCGTGGTAAAATGTTCACAAGAATCATCCGCACACAATCATTCAGCTCAGCTGAACCGCTCGTGTGCGCAGCCATGTCAGCAAAGTTTACCCTGCACAGCCACAAGTTTCTCTATTGTCTTTTCACTTGTAGCCTCCTGAAGCGGACGACTTGTTTTCGTCGCAGAGGGAATGCCTATATCCCTGCTGCGAAGGAACTAATTCGGCAGCTTTGAAGGCTTTTTTACTTGGCGCTTTTCCCAATTCTTGCTTGCATTCAGTGGCTTTGATAATATTGCACTTCTGACACTGAATTCTGAATGTTCGTGCGCCTCAACAATTTGCGTTGTGAAACGCAATGTCACATTTATGTTGAATATCACATTGTTTACAATTTATGTCTATTTTAAGAAGCTTAGTACATAAAGAAAAACAGCCGGCAATTAATACGTGGTTCAAAGCTAGCCAATAGCTGTTACTGTTCCATTAGCAACTTTAGGTATACTCTGCCCTTGTTATCACGTTTCTTTTTCGGTGTATCCGACGATGGCAAAGTAAAGTTGCCAAAATATACCTACCCTATAAGATCAACGTTGATTTTATTGCTTAAAGGAAAACAAGGGTTTAATTGAAATCTACGATTGTAAGTGTTTGCGCTTGCGAGGAGTTCCTTGCGATCGCAAATGGTTAATTCTACATGATCGGGCAAGTAAAGAATAAGTTCTACGAATCTTTATTACCATGATAGCTCGTAAAGTTCTTACATGCACACAGGACAAAAGAGTGCAGCAAGAATAAACCAACTACATGCACGGTGCATGTGTGTACCCGAGAATTTCGAACACTGCAAGTACAAGTACCGTGATGTATAAGTGAAGGATACGGAACGATGCGAACGATGGGAAATTAGAAGAACAAGCTTCTCCTTTCCCCTCTCCCTTCTGTTTTCTTTTTTCGATATTAGACTTTCATAATTTATCTCCTTCCATATATCATTCCCTATCACTCATATATCATTCCCTTTATCCTTCATTTATAATATTCTCTATCGTTCTCTTTGCCGCTCGAAACTCAGCTTCAAAACCTTAACTAGGGAGGTGCGTTTGGGGCGGCTACTAAAATGTCTATTATTAACTCAGTGATTTTTGGCTTCTCAGTCCTTTGCACATAGCAGCCAGCAATGGCCTGGTATCTGTTGTGCAGGATCTTCTAGCACGAGGGGCCAATGTGTTAGCCGAGGATGAAGACGGTCACAGCCCTGCACTCGCCTGCGCACCCAACCAGCCAGTGGCCGACTGTTTAGCCCTGATCCTGGCTGCGATGCTGCAGGGTCCAAATGAAACTAGTTCCCCCAACCCTATCTCGCCCGACCACACCAACCCGGGGATCACACCCCTGCTGGGGGGTTCTAAGGATTTTCTACCAACACATAACGTGACATTTTAATATAATTTGAATATAGAAAGGAATTCTGAAAAGATTATTAACATCATCCAGACCGCATTGGATGATTCTCCATCGGAGGAAGTGAGCTGGGACTCGATAGCTGTAACTACATTTAAGATGGAGACTTCAAAATTGCTCGCTTCCTACTGGCGGAAGTACCTGCTCTTTGATAGACAGTAGGCGTGGCTTTTCCTAGCAGTATTTACATTCAAAGCTAAAATCGCATCTGGTGAAAAAGTGTTTGGTGTGATATGAGTAATGATGGGACTTTTTATGACAGACAATTTATCTATATTAGCCGTGTACACTGCAAGAACTCGATATCAGTGTGAATCGCCTCTGGCTAGCAAGTTAGTTTTTATCCAGTGGCATTATCTTTGGGAATCTGAAAAACGAATGCGCTTGAGTCGGGTATAAAAGAACAGGACCCATGCGAATCCAGTGACAATCGCGCTTCAAAGTGAGCCAGATTGAAGAGGAGAAGGATATGCAGTTAAAATTCTTCTCAATCCGGACCAAGGCCAAAGCTGCGGTGATCGCCGAGATCGTATAGATTACGGAATAAGCTCAAGTGAAAGGTTACTATCAAGATTTTTCTGTTGCAGACTAATTTCAGCTAGTGGCTGCCACTCGTTTGATTGTATATAGAGTATTGAGCACTTGCTAAATTTTATCAATTTGTAACATGCTTAAAGGGCCTGGGGCGAAGATGGACTGGACAATCATAGGCTACCTAGACACGTGCTGAATTAACTTTAGTAAGTTTCACAAGAAGATTTTAAAACTGGTAGATGAAATATGTAGAGGTCTTACAATATGACTACAGTAATAGAACAATAGTTGCCTTTGCAAGCATAACAAGTACTCCAGCAAATGAGAAGAGGGACAACAATAACGAAATGATGCTATATATGATAGCTAAATTGAGGATGACTAGTATTTATAAATAGGATCTGTTAGAAATGCACTGGGCTGCCGAGTTTACGGTTGAATACTTGAAAGGGTTTCAAAAATACCGTGAAGTCCCGAAAGTAACGACCCCCCAAAAGTAACCTCAATTTTCAGAGGCTACTATGGATTCCCGAAATTAACGACCCCCCGAAAGTAACGACCCCCTCTTAAGCAGGGACAAAACACTCCTGTGTACTGAGTATTTTTTCAGTACTCTTATCATGTTCAACAAGTGGGCAGAGTTTTAAAAAAAATTATGTTGGCTTCTATTTCGGAGGAATGACCTTAATTAGTGTACGTCCACGTGAAATTAACTCGATTCCAACGCAAAAATAGCAACAAAACAACAACTTTATTTCACTTTAACTCTCTATCAATCTCATTGTTCATATTGCAAAAGTAAAAATGGGAATGTGTCGGAGGCAAACACAAACAAGCTGGCCATTCTACTTAACTCAATACAATTTTGCAAGTGAAATAACGGAAACATAAACTGTTCTATCAAATAAATGTATAACTTCTCGGATGTTTTCGTGAGCCATGACCTATTTCTTAAGATATTTTTTGACACCCGAAAGTAACGAACCCCCGAACGTAACGACAGCCAAGGGCTGCTAAATTCGAAAGTAACGAGGGTCATTATTTTCGGGATTTATACGGTAGTGCAACTAACATTTTACTGCTTTTGCTGTGATTTCGTATAGTCTATTGTTGTGTGTTGTTTTGTTATTAAGGGCCGTTTTAAAACGTTGTGCTACTGCCGTGTGAAGTGTGTCTGTCCTTGTCGAACTGAACTCGGTTAATACAAAAGAATTTTACGTTTCGTTAGCGCTTTCCTTTATGTCACTGAGTTCCACACAGCAACAGCGCGACGTTTGAAACCTGCCCAACATATTGGAATAATTTGCGATGTGAAGAAGTTTGGCCGGAGAGCGGCTCATTTGCCAGTGTTTGCCTTTCCTAATGCCGAGTCAACAGTCTTGGTCATTTTACTCAACATGACAGTAGCCTCGCGATCAAAAGAGTTTCTCGTGAAAGAAAAATACTCACGCGCGCCTTTTGGGCTTCGCGGTTCTGTATGTTTGAGATATACAATGTTTTTAAAAATGTTTAAATTGTTGTGTTCGAAATAATAAAATAGTTGTTGCATTAATTAAGCCTTGCCCTATGTGGCAACAGTATGTCTCGCTTGCTCGACCACAGGTTCCCATCCAGGGTATAACCATGAGAACACAGGTTGCAGTAACACCGAGCAAGCACATAAGAGAATTAATGACATTAGTGGCCATATAGCTATGAGGGGACAGGTTGCAGTAACACCAAGCAAGCTTATAAGAGAATTAATGACATTAGTGGACATATAGCTATGAAGAGGCAGGTTACAGTAACACCGAGCAAGTTCATAAGAGAATTAATGACATTAGTTGCCATATAACTATGAAGGGACAGGTTGCAGTAACGCAAAGAAAGCCCGAGTAAGAAAGGTATGCAAAACGCACTGAAAATATAATTATATATACATCTAGCCCCGGTTGTTTAAAACGTCGATAGCGCTATCCAGCGGATAAGTGTTAACTATTTAGCTTATTTTATTCACTGTATAAGAATTTATCCGAAGGATAGTGCCATCCACCCTTTGAACAACCGGGCCTGTTGTTTATTATGCGTTTCTTCGTCCACTGCTCAAAGGCAAAAGCGAAACGTTTGGGCGTAAATGGACAGTATAGTACCGCGTACGTGGTTCATGTTACAACCTGTCCAGTGAATGAGAGCTGCATTGGACATGGTTAAGCCTATTAAGTGTACAGTGTCTGCGCATTTGCCCTCCTACCCTGCAACGTGATGATTACTGTATTATACTTGGGAATTTGTATATTGATCATTTCGTTATTGCACTGAAACCTTTATTTGTAACCGACCGATTTTGCTGGATTTTACAATAAATATCTATACAGACGTCATTGAACCTGCGGAGTTGCTTTCAGTTATTACACGAAAGATATCATTTCGAGTTCTGGGCCCGGTTCCTGAAAAGCCGATAAGTGCTAATCCAGGAATAAAATTTTACCCCCAACTGAATTCTATTTTCCCCAAGACTGACTTAGACAGCAAATCATGGATTAGTCAACTGGGTCAGTGATCAATGTTTGGACAACACTTCTTAAGACAACACTAATTAATCAGTGATTCAGAAATCCAATCTAAAATTTGATCTAATCCTGGATTAGTGCTAATCAGGTTTTGAGGAACCAGGCCCAGTGTTGTAACTATTATCACACATACAGTCGGTTCCCACAGAATACCATAACTGCACGTGGGAATGCGTGGAGTTGAACACCTTTCTGCCTTTGTGTTCAGAAATACAACGTGGACAGCTCAAGGTCAAGTCTTGTAGAGAACGTCAACGTGAACATAGAAATCGTCTTTTTTTCATTCGCCCTCGAAACTAGTCTCTCGATCCTACCATTCCAACTCCTTGACATGGAAAACAATAAAAGCGAATGCGCAGTACAGTAACTAAACGCGAGAAAGTCGAATATGGCCAACCGTAGTCGTAGCCGCTGCCGTACCAGCTGCGTAAAGAGCCTACTGCCATCGCACCGGAAACACAAACGCGAGGACGTTCAAGCAGAACGCAGGCCACGCAAGCAAGGCGGCTACGCATGCGCCGTACTGCATTTTGGTTTGTGACCTGCGATTATGTCGCCACGATTCAAACTGGGTGCAAGCGCGAGTAAAAAGGAAAGTTTTCGTTTTTCTTCTGTTGTGCTTGCGTGCCTAGTGTGAAGCAGAATTATTTCCAGGCATAATGTAAACTGGTTTAAATAAAAATAAAGGATAGTGATGCTATAATTAAACACATCTGGAACAAATTCAACCAATACTGAGTTCCGATAAGGTGGCTCGATCGGATTTTTAACTAACAATACCTGCCAAGTTTCAACACAAACTATGCCTCCGTAGCAACGAAATCAGGACAATGACCATTATACATTTACTAGAGATAGATTAAAGTTTTAGATATAGTTGGTCTCATTAAGATCAGGGTTACCATGGTAACACAACGACGTCATTGTCATTTCTGCAAATCATCGTTTTTCTTGAAATCTGAACGTTCATTTTCAAAATGGTCTAGGCTACTTGTAGTTCATGATATTGCCGTCAAGTCTGCTCAGTTTAAAAGATTTCTACGAGGGGGTTTCGGAGAAACTATCGGCAGAACGTTTTGGCCATTAGAATTAGGCAAATCGTAAACAAATCAGATTGTCGAAATTTACATTTATCAAGCTTGGGGAAAATATGTTTCGAGCTTATATTGCTGTTTTAACTTTTAACTATCTTACATTCAAACATAACATGAAAGCGGTAACTTCAGTCGATTTCGAATGATATGAACGTAAGTAAGATGTACTTTTCGCTCCTTTTTCATAATTATTGCAAGTATACAATTGTAAGGTTGCGAGAAAAAAAACTCCTCGATGGATTTTCGCGAAACTCTATTGTCCTTAAATTTAGTTAATATTGTGAGAACTGTGCAAGTTTCAAGTCCATTAAAATTACTGAAGACCGTCAAACATTGATATGAAATTGGGAACCTTTGCACCCATATTACGAAGCCAGATCGCAGATAAACGCCTGATAAGGCCAAGTCAATTACGTGATTTCATTAAAATGTATGTAATGTCACATTTCTCTTATACGTTTCTTTTATTTTGGCGCGACATAAGGTTGTTTTCCATATATAGACTTGACACGTAGCAAACAAACACAAACAGTTTGCGAGAGGCTGTTTGCGAAGCACGCAAACTGCGAAGGTATTCCATATCGTCATTTTCCAATAGACATGATGCAAACAGTCGCAAACAGTACGTATAGCAGAATTTGTTCTATCTTTACGTCTTGTTTGCGAGCGATCGGCAACCCATTATAAACAAACGTAAAAGTATTTCCAATATCGCAAACAGTTTACGTTGGTTCGCAAACGGCCCATTGTAAACTGTTTGCGTTTGTTTGGTTTGTCTTGTGTTGAGACACCTTAATACAAACGATGTTCTTGCTCTCTACAAACATGTCAATGCATTTCCATTGTACCTAGCCTGCGCAGCAAACGCAATCTTCTTTTTCCCTCGTTTTTCTTTCCGCCCTCTCCCCTCCTCTTTACGCTTGCTACGCAGGCTACATTGTTCCTGATTCTAATTTTGTCTTTTGTGGCATGAAACCACTCACTTCTGCAGCCAAATTATTTCTATTTTGCAGGACCAATCAGAAACGTAGTTCACAGCGTTCGACCAATCAAAACAAATTGTTAAATTATTATTTTTAAAATTATTAAATTCAATACATTTATGGTGGGTATCATATTTGTATTTGAAATTACATTTGTGGATGATGCAGACTCAAGTGTTGTCGTTTCTCCTTCTGCAGCATGCCTGTCAACTTCGATAAATATACCAATTAATTATTTATTGTGATATTTAGTTTTGAAATAGCATTTATTATTAGCCGCAGAATTTTAACTAGCCGCTTCCACTTTCCAGAGTCTGTCTGGTTTGCCTCAGCTGCCAGTCGGAGTTGAAACGAAAGTGATTGCTTATTCATTTTGACTCAGATATTTTGTTCAACCTGGAAAGTAGGCCCAGATTAAGGGAAGGCCTACTGCTAGCTATATCTACCCAAAGACATTAAGTGGACAAGAGTGGTGAGTTAAGTGTAAAAACATCCTATGTTATAACATTATTTAACACTTCCGTGCCCTAAACATGTACTGCGGTATCTTACCACAACCGCACCAAGACCAGTTACGTAACACAAGGTGTAAGGAATGCGCTTTCATTTATCACATGGCAATAGGTTTTAATTCTAAGCGCTCGGAGATACGGAAATAGATGTTTTCGGGTTCTGCATAGGCGCCATTTGACGAATGAACTTAAGTTCAGCTGTTCATTTGCCTGGTCAGGCCAAGCTACGATTGATCAAAATTATAGATTCCAAAATATTAACATATAAATTCTACAATAAAGAATGATTAATATCACTTGAATGAAAGTTAAAATGACTAAAAGCGAAAATTACATTATCTTATTTTTAAAGGATAATTGAGTACAATAATTGAGGCTGAATTCGACTTCAGCTGCACTCGCAATGCAACCTGCAGGGATGAAGTTAAAGTGACATGATCCAACCAGAAAATTGTCAAACGGAGGACGACATGTTGGTCTCAAAATGAGACGTATGTATGAAGGAAAAAATAATCACCTCAAAAAAATATAATCTAAACTGTTAGCAATCAAAATGGAGCAGAGGGCGGTCGCGGTCTATATGCAAAACAAAAAGAAAAAACAAGAAACTCTGATACTCAAATTGAAACCGTATGCAATGAAATTAAAATTAAGGCTTTGAGTTTGATTGATAGTGAGTAGCTAAGCTGAATCTAACAATATACTTGCACGTCAAGTAAATGTTTATAATTTAGTTTATTTATTTATTCACGAATCAGTGAAGGATTGTTCTTCAAAATAATTTAATTTGTAGTATAAAATGCTATATTAATAATTAAAAGTATAAATTGCCAATAACTAAATTTAACTAAATGCCAAAAATGGTAGGAAAAATGATAAAGATAAAAACATTTTTGACTCGCTGAATAAGTACAGTACGCGTATGTTGTCTGCCATGTGAATTGTATTAAATCCAGTTGACAGAGATCGTTCGCATTCGGCGTTTTCGAAAATTCCACCCTACAAACTGTTTTTGAAACGTTCCGCATTTACGGTGAAATTAATATCAGCAAGTTTAGTGATGTTCAGTTGCATGATACGTATGTATTAATATGAATTTTACTGTCCGAGAAATAACAAAGCAATGATAATTCGTCGTAAAGCACTGGCAGAGTGGAGAAGTAGCTGGAGAACAAAAAACCCGGATAGTGAACTTATATTTAGTTGTATTAATCAGAGAAATAAAAGCAAGGATTTAATATAGCAGACAAAATCTATTTGTATATAAAAATAAATGTCGTTTTAATTGTCGATTTTAAAATGTATTTAACAGAAAAATAAAAGTACTAATTACCATTTGCATAAATGCAGAAAAAAAAGTGGGGGAACATATTCTAATTGCTTTTCAGTTGCAAATCAGTGTATTTGTGCAAAATATGGCAGCAGCTTTGGGTTTGAGTTTATTAACCGCAAGCTTTTATCTAACTGTTGTCAAGCCTTTTCTCTAACTTTTAAGAAAGCATATGCGAAAATAATGTGCGGTGATCCGTGGCTCTGAAATGCGTGATCCATTATTGTGGGCGTGGCTACTATTACGAATATTTACAAAGAAACGAAAACATTAGTGTAAATATATGCACTGGGGTTCTTTAGATAATTCTACAGATTATTCTAACAAATATATTTATGTATTAATGCATTTGTGAAATTAATGTGCTTTTATCAGTTTTTAAAAAATAATGTGTGCACAACTTGGTAGAAGTTCTGAGACAGTGTAAACAAATATGTAAGATCCCGAAAGTCGTTTTTGTAAAAAGAGTTTAATGTTTAATAATGAATTTCAGTCTTGTTCAGGTTGTTGAAATATTATTTACACAAAGAACGCAGCATTTTAGAACTCTGAAGTGTGGAAAATTAAATAAGTAGATTTGTTGTTCCTCAGCGCAAAACCAAGTCAGACTATTTTTAAACTCTTCGTCTGGTATAATCGCCATTAGTGTCCATTACTGTGTCAGAACCTTTTAAGCCATTAACACTAGGCGACAACTGCGCCACAGACATATTTCCGGCTACTTCGAGATAAAAATGGGAAACGTCTTCCGCTCTCTCTTTCTGTTTAAACCGAAACAATCAGGTGTTCGTGAACAGTTTTTTCAACGGAAAACTGAAAGGTAAAATTATTTTTATTTGCAGTTTCTAGCATTCTAAGCTGCTGTGTTTGGCAGATATTATGTTCCGCAATTGACAATTGACTTCGTATGAATTAAAAATTGTGTTGTTTGTTGTTTAATACACCGGTAATCAATATCTATAGTTTATATAATATACCCACGTATTGTTCAGTGCCGCTGTGTTAAGAAAACTTCCCCAAACCTAATTAATAACACTCGTAACCGTACACAACAGTTGGACTTTATGGTAACCTCATGCGGGATGGGGTGTTAAAACCAACGGAAACATGATGATTCAGTGGAGCGAATTGACTATTCATTAATATTCTTACTATCTGGACATCTAGATCACAGAATATTTGAATAACGCTGTTTTATAAATTATATCTTAGTAGCGACTATACCATCCTGATAATACAGAAATAAAATATCGCAACATTGAAAATAAGATCAGGAGTTACACAGCAGCACAGCCCACATGCACAATATCCATTTGTTTTGTTCTTTGTACGGAGGGGATATACCTATAAACGGTTGGACTGGATCCATTTTATAGTTTTCTTTTGCAAATAAAGAAAACTCTCAAGGAACTGAGCTTGTCGACGTAAACTAACTTTCTTTATTTAAATCACGGCTCGACTCTGGTTCTGTGAAGAAGGCCTGATTCACACTTGTGAACCATGGGCCAAGCACAAGGCAGCGGGAAGTCAAAGGAATGAAAGTGTGTGTTTGGTTGTGTTTCTTGGTCTACTTTGTCTACTGCATGTTCGTGTTTGCAGTGCTTTGTACATTCCTAGAATCTACTTGTTGCTACTAAGCGTTACGTGTTGGAATACATTGTTCTATTCTATTCTATTCTATTCTATTCTATTCTATTCTATTCTATTCTATTCTATTCTATTCTATTCTATTCTA
>JANVCK010262179.1:3476-13707 GCA_026546655.1 Epizoanthus illoricatus | reverse complement strand
TCTAGTATGTTCATTCTTATGCTCTACATAATTACGCTGTACACTCTAACACAATGTCCTTACCACAATCTAGTATGATCACTCTTATGCTCTACATAATTACGCTGTACACTCAAACATGATATCCTTACCACAATCTAGTATGTTCACTCTTATGCTGTACATGATTATGTTGTACACTACAACACGATGTCCTTACCACAATCTAGTATGTTCATTCTTATGCTGTACATAATTACGCTGTACACTCAAACATGATATCCTTACCACAATCTAGTATGTTCACTCTTATGCTGTACATGATTATGTTGTACACTACAACACGATGTCCTTACCACAATCTAGTATGTTCATTCTTATGCTGTACATAATTACGTTGTACACTCTAACACGATGTCCTCACCACAATCTAGTATGTTCACTCTTATGCTGTACATAATTACATTGTACACTCTAACACAATTTCCTTACCACAATCTAGTATGTTCACTCGTTCGGTGTGCACTTTGATGCCTTTACCATAATTTAGTATGTGTACAGTAGTACAATACTGTATATAATCGCTTACAGCCCTTTCCACCCACCCAAACACTCTAAATAATACATTATTTGTAAATTTCGAAGTATTTGAACACTAATTTCTCAAAAAGTATTCTGCTTATTATACTCAAACGTTTGGTGAGTACTAATTGTGCCATGTTCCTTCGATTTGTGGACTATGTTTAAAGCTTGAAGAACAATGACATCGTTTGAATCCTTTTGTATGAGATTGATTAACTCTACCTGTCTGTTACTTTACTTGGCACAAACCAGGGGATCCACCTTCCTTAACTTCATTGTTAGAAACAATAACAACTACTTCATTATTTAGCGAATACTGTAATCTTGGTTATTAGTGATTTCGATTTTAAATCATGCGACATCACTAATCTTCCATCTTAAAAAGTTAATTGGATCAGCATTAACAAACGCTGGTTTCTGAAGAAATCTTGTCAATAAAATGATGAAACTGAAAGAAATAGAATTAAATCTAAAATTCTTCAGTTGTGACAATGATGTCCATCAAAAATTAGTTTCTATTGAAACAGGAGATCATATTCCAAGGATTTGCACCTTGCACTATACACAGGTTAGGTACATTCTAGCTAAGGTTCACAAGATCTATAGCGATATTTTATTCTATTTTGAAGTGGCATTGGGAACCAGTGTAAGTCCAGTTAGGGTTAATATTGTTTACAGAAGAGGACACATTGAAATATTAAACGAGAACGAAAGGGAGAGATATAATTACTGCCATGTATGCAATGTATGGCACTAATAATGCTAACTTGATCCTTGTACCCAATTTCTAGATTTGTGTGTACCCAGACTTCTATCGCAGCCACCGTCCACAGTCCATGTTGTCAGTGGTAGGATGCTAACACTCTACTGTGACGCGGTGGGCGATCCTGCCCCTAAATACCAATGGATGAAGGATGAGAGTGACATTCCTGGTTCAACGTCATCGTACAGATGGTATATCAAGGAGAACGTCTCCATTGACGACCAGGGCTGTTACAAATGCAGAGTTTACAACAATGCTGGCACCGTCATCTCGAAGGATGTTTGTGTATTTGTGGAGAAGTTAGTAGATAGAGGGCCGACTAGTCCGCCAGGTATCCTTGTATTTGATGGTAACAGAACGGAGTTCGAATGACTGTCGACTAATTAGTGCTATTGACAAGCAATTTATTTATTTACCAATCGCAGAATAAAGACATACCTGCTGCTATTGAATGGGTTTCCAATCAGTGAAGCTAGAGGTTTGCGCTGACGTCACTTCCAGTGCGAATGCAATAATTATGACAGTAGATAGCTTGCCTTGTGATTGGTCAATTCTTGAAACAACGTGGACCTCTTGCAAATTTCATTGGCTGAGATGCAATAACGATGTAATGCTATTCGTTGTTCGACAGTCACACGAACTCTGCTCTAATAACGTAACACTGTTAGAAGTGTGAAATTATAAAATGAAAACGATAGGTATTAGCCCTAGTCTTTTCTCTACATTATTCACTAGTTTTGACAGTATATTATTTTAGTTATATATAATTAAAAAAGACTGGGAGGCATACAACAGAGTACAGCTCACCGGGATATTGACTTAGCGTCACTCATAGAAACATATCATCATCAATTTCTGTTTAGCCCAAAGTTGCTATTTGAAATGTTGTAAAAACGGAACGTTTTCGTCCAAAGGACATCCTCAGCGTATTTAAATAAAACAATTAAAATAAATAAATTACGCTGAGGATGTCCTTTGGACGAGAATGTTCCGTTTTTACAACATTTTAAATAACACCTTTAGCCTTTTTATATCACATATTTGAAAGCAAAGATTATGACAACAATTTCTATTTAGTTCATGTACTTGATGCCTAAAACTGATTTTGTATTCGTCCTACTTCATGGAAGACATCACCCATGCACACTTGGTTTCTGTGTCATTCATGACTATTGTGTGTACAATAAACGTACAGAATCAGTGAAAGTGTAGAACAAACGTACAGAATCAGTCAAAATAGGATGATTTTGTAATCATAAAATCAATTGGTTTTGTGTGCTGGTAGGAGTTGGCTAATTATGGAAAACACATCAACAGGCTGACCGGGAGAGTGGGATTCTGGAACCAGTAATAAGAGGCAAAACCATTCTCAATTCTTAAGAATCAACCAGGTGATCTGACCGGGAGGAAAAATAATGTTTGAAATTGCTGCAGCTCGAGATTGGTTGGGTATTAATAATATTTAAGGGATTGAGGTTGTCACTATTTTGATATGTTCTCCTAAGCACATTGTTTCGTTCTGCAGTTGAGACTTGTTCAGACAAAGTAGCTTTGCTGATTGGAAACCAGGACTACCTCCATTCAGATGTTCACGGCCAGCTGTATCATCCTCTTAATGACGTCAGCGATCTGGCGGGTTTCCTTACTAGTATTGGCTTTAAGGTGAGTACAAATGTTTGTTTAGCACTTTCACACTACATGGACAGTATAGTATCTGCCAGAGTTGCCTTGTACATGCTTTTGGTTCGACTTTAAGAGATTCAGCTCAACTGGCTGCAAGTATTGACAATAGACATAACACACTAACACTACCATTATTAGTATTATTAATTAATTAATAAACCCGTAACACCTTAGAGGGTCAGATTTTGGAACAGTGGTCAATAATTCACAAGTTGAGCATGTGCATTCAAACGCAAAATATATCTTCTCAAGAAACTCCTGCTCTAAAGACAAGGATCAAGGCCAGTTTGAATGGTGCTAACATTTGATCCAACATTCACCTAACATCTGTTAGGCCATGTTGGGCGATGTTGTATGATGTTGTACGGAGACCGTTCAAACCGTTCCTACATCAGGCCAACATCATGCCAACATTTTTCAACAATGTCCACTAACTGCATTTACAATAAGGGGTATGCGCATGTTTGATCCAAACAAATCGGTTTGGCCAGGTGTTCCAACACGACCCAATATCCAAAAACAAAAGAAATGTTGGGTGCATGTTGGATCAAAGTTTCAGTGAAATCAAACTTGATTCAACATGGTCCCAATATTGGCTAAAACGTCCCAACGTTTTTGGAGGTCCCAACATTTTGATCCGTTGGATCAAATGTTGGCACCGTTCAAACTGGTCTTAATTGCAGACAAGTGGCATTTTACATAGCAAGTATCCTAAGATTGATGGCGCATGTTTCGTTGCCAGATACTGCTGTCCCCAGTCCAACATGTTAGGCCGTTGCCATAGCCACCTTTAATATATATGACATAATGTAATGAAAATATCATAGACAAGAGTTTGGTTGCTCAAAAATATTATAATAACAATAATAATAATAATTCAAACTGGACAAACATTGTGAAGTGAGTATAGCTTGGTGAACATGCATGAAACCATTTATTAGATACAGTATAACTGCGTATGAAGTATGATTGGTTCTGCAAACTATTACGTTATTTTCAGGTTGTATCTTTGGTGAACTTAACTCTGAATGAGATGCAGCAAGCCCTGGAGTTGTTCTATGCATTGTTAGATAAGGACATGTACGCGCTGTTCTATTACGCGGGCCATGGGTTTGAGATAGGAACACGGAACTACCTGATGCCAGTAGAGGCGTCTCCTCACTATAACCGAGAGGAGAGTCTCGATGCGGGGCAGGTTATACAGACCATGCAAGCAAAGAACACGAAGCTTAATGTCATATTACTGGATTGCTGTAGAACCAGGTATGATCAGTGCTGTGTAAGCCTGTGTACCGAGAGGAGAGGTTGCCTCTTAAACGTCACTCGTGCTCTACAACTTTCGGCGTGTTTATATCACAGTTTACAGACACTCGCAGCCGTTTTATATTGCTTAATTTGACGTATTGCTTTTAGTGTTCTATTTTTGAATACATTTTTTGAGTCATATATTAGTTCTAATATTGGCCTGTTTGATGTTTGTTGTTGCTGAATTATGTATATAGTAGTTCTAACATTGACCTGTTTAGTGTTTGTTATTGCTGAATTATGTATATATTAGTTCTAATATTGGCCCGTTTGATGTTTGTTGTTGCTGAATCATGTATATAGTAGTTCTAATATTGACCTGTTTAATGTTTGTTATTACTGAATTACGTATGTAGTAGTTCTAATATTGACCTGTTTAGTCTCTGTTATTGCTGAATTATGTATATAGTAGTTCTAATATTGACCTGTCAGTTTAATGTTTGTTATTGCTGCATTATGTTTATACTATTTAGTTTATCTTTCATAGTCCTCCAAATGTCGACGAAGAGAGCTGGAACCAAGAACCTGGAGAAGTGAGGCGACCCAATGTGATAATAGGGTTTGGTTGGTAGGTTATCCACTTCATAGTGCTGTGCGATTGAAGACTTTTCAAATGAGTACTTAACATATAATTTATTCTGTTAAAGGGAACTTCGCCTGATAACTACTTTTGCTCTCAAATACAACTTTAGTATTGACTTAGTCCGGAGTGGCAATTTAAAATCGATAATTCTGTTCCCAGAGCTAACGCCAAGCGATCTAGTTTGACTGTTTCTTGCTTCGAATTTCCCGCGCGCCGCCATCTTGAAATGTGACGTTGAGCATGCGGTTGCAGTGCCAGGCCCCACTCCTGGCGAAATGCAATGATAATGAACGAGCAGAGGCCTGACAATGCAGCTGTGAAACGTCGCATTTTAATAACTCGGCGCGCGGGAAATTCGAAGCAAAAACAGAATTATCGATTTTAAACTGCCAGTCTGAACTAAGTATACTAAAAAGAACAAATACTTGAACGCCATACAGCTGCGATTTTATTCAGTTACGGAGGCCTTTCGACCTATACGGTCCTCGTTAGCGTAAAGTAATGACAGCGAGACAGTGAATGTAATTTGTAAAAGTATAAAGTACGTGACAGGGTGTGTACTGTTTACGTATATACGTAATTCATGTACG
The DNA here is from genome assembly GCA_026546655.1 of Epizoanthus illoricatus. NCBI lineage: Eukaryota > Metazoa > Cnidaria > Anthozoa > Zoantharia > Epizoanthidae > Epizoanthus > Epizoanthus illoricatus. The sequence continues at coordinate 8,222 of JANVCK010262179.1, read as the reverse complement.
TAACGCACAAGGATCCACCCTGTTAAGGCCCTGCGGTTCACCAGTGCCTAACTTATTTTCCCAGATGGTTTCTAATTCTAACAGCTTTTCTGGAGATGTTTTTCCTAAGGCAATACTAAAGATGTATTTGAGCTTTTCAGTCGAGGTTCCCTCTAAACGGTTGTTTCCTTTTCAGCTGTTCCCAGAATTCCGTGTTTGAATGCCCAGCTAGAAGAAATGGATTTTTTGCAATGCATCTCCTAAAGCACATCAGTATGGATAAGGATATCGACCAGGTTCTTAAGAACGTTAGCCGTGGTAAGTAACTTATCTGTATGAATAAATTTAAGAAAAGTTAATTGACACGCACTGTCAGATATGATTTGTGGAATGTAATGATCTCATTGATGGTGGCAACAAGTGAAATATAGTATCAAATTCATTTGATTGATTTTGCAATGTAGTTGGTGAAATGTAGGTAAATTGATAAACTTGGGATCAATTCTTACCACTTCAGTTATGCTTCATGTACATACCCTTGAACAATGCTTCGTCCTAAGGGATAGCTTCTTGGTCCTCACAGAACGCTGGTGTATTGTAACCCGTATAACTTCTGCACATTTGAGAACTCTTAGGAATTGTGTTCTTCACTGAATTGATTAAACTCACCGTACAATCATTATGAAATCAAGTAAATCGTTATCACTTACAAGGAGAAGTGATGTTCCCTGCATGTACACATCACAGAGAGTAGAGCTGTTCCTGTGGATACTGTTTTTACTGATCCAAATATGTACCTGGCTGATCAATGTCTGTTCCATCATAACAAACAGTGAACAACTGACAAACACAGACTTTCCACCATAGCAGACCGGCGTAATCTTGTTCTACTACAACAAATAGTGATTTTGCAAACATAGTCGTTCCACATAGAGAATCCTTCATTAATACGTTCGTTATATCACAACAGACGGGGAATACTTTATTAGTGCAGCTGTTCCACCACTACAGATGTAAATCCTTCGCAAGCGCGGCCTTTCACCACAACAGACAGTGAATCCTTCATTAAAAAACGTTCGTTACATCCCAACAGACGGGGAATATTCAAGGACGCAGCCTTTCTACCACAACAGACAGTGAATTCCTTGTAAACACAGCTGTTTAACCAAAACTGTCATTAGTACGATGGTCTCTGTAGACCTTGTAGATACTCTCTGTTGGAGATATCGTAAAGTGGTGGAAATGGAAGATGATTAGGAAGTAATGTTCTGTCGTGAAAAGTGAAGCCAATTTGCGCTTAGGGCGTGTGTATATAGGAGAGAACGTTGCTCTGGGATCTTGGTTAACTTTATCCCGAAAACGTATTTGAGTTAGAGAAGGTTTTACGCATCCCTTGATGATGCAATCTTGCCATCACTTACATACCCAGGTCTCCCTGCAACATATAATAGGCCGTCACTATTACGATTTGTTATACCATGTTATAGGAGTACAAGAGGAAAAGGTGATAGACCCTGTATCCGGCCAGCAGCAGATAGTTACAAGGTATTCAACTCTCGTTGAACAGATGTCACTTTGCGCCGATATTAATCCATCACCAAGAACTTCGACACGTACAGCAGGATGGCGAGCAGTCCATGGTACGTAGAGCTGCACTATTGTCCCGTGTTGCGCTGTACTCAAATTGTCAATGTCTTGTATACCATATTGCATTAATATGCATGTTTTGTTGCAGTGTTTTGCAGCATACTTTACTGGAATACCAAATAATCTAGTATCTAGCTTTGAACCATCTCCATTTTCCAACTTTTTACTGCCGTCTGCTGCATGTAGTTCGAAATGTTTAATTTCATACTGCGCTTATTCCAGACGATGAACGTTAAAAAATACACTAGGGTTGCGAACTAGTTTGTATCTCCAGAGCTGTCCGTGCAGTCGGAATGTGTCTGAAGTTCCCGGGTAGTAACTTACAATAACAAAAAACATATTCTGGGAAGACTAATGGAGACTTCTTCAGTGGTTTAATGACCATGTCAAAACACTACGTAAACCTAAGTTAAGCTTGCTGAAAATATTCCTGGAAGAAACCCGATTTTGGTCCTTGAATCCTTCTTAAATATTCCAAGAATTTCGCATTCAGAAGTTAGTACTAACCCTGAAACTATTCGTAAAGTATTCTTGCTTGTGGTCGATCGCGAACAGATGAATTTGTCGAATGCATAGTGATCTTAAACTTTCTTCGTAGTACAGTTTCACGTTCATTGTACATTTAACGCGTTCATGTGTTTACCGACAAAGCACGGGTAACAGTGCTTGTACCGCCTAATACTGACCAGTTCTATGATATTGTTCTGTACTGCACTGTATTGCATTGCTGAGTGTGCAATAGTATTGTACTACTGTTCTGTAGCTATTGTTGTGTCAGTGTTCTGACTGGTCGCACTATATACAGAGAAACCAGTCTACCGTCCTTCGGCTTGAAATTGCCAAGAGCACGCACGCCCACTGCAATTGATGTTGGCGTTTGTTCGTGTGATTACGTTTTATTATCTGTTTTGTATTGTTATGACTCTGTGCACTATGGTTGTATTTGTAGGTAAGTATCTAAAGTAGCTCCCACGATATGTGCCTCTATGTTAATGTTTATGATGTGTCTGTATCTGTATGTTGACCTTTATCTTTCAATTCACCAGAGCTCCCCACCCTGACTACAGTGTACAGCAGAGACGGTATAGCGGTGGAGCTCTTCTTTAACGCGGAGTTCTCCAATGTCCTCATCGTGAACGCACGTGTTCGTGGGGCCGAAAGTGCGGGAGCTTCTGTAAACTTTGAAATGCCCAAGGTTGGTAAACTCATTCAACAGAGGACATCGCTGAAGTTATTTAACAATTTTGGCAATGCTTATCATCTTGGCAGCCCACGTGGGCCCGTGTTTAAAATGGAGGCGGGATATCGCCATACACTTATTTCGCATATTAAAATATATTGCTTCGTTTATATGAGAAGGCGGGATGGCCCGGTTGCAGGGATCCCAGCAACCGGTCCAGACAGTATGGCGCCACGCCATCCCGCCTTCGCACCTAAACAGCTCAGCCAGCTTGCCGGGATGAAAATGTTCACTCAACCGTTACATTTCCATTGTCTATTTATTAAAATTGCGCGCCTAGTGGTCACGCTACCAAACACGTCACTAATTTCATCCCGGTAGCCGGGATAGACATTTCCCATATAAACACACACAAAAAAATTGTCCCACCAACCGGGCCAGCCTGGTTCAGCCCGCCTCCATCTAAACAGGCCCTAATCTGGATAAATGCTATAAACGTTCTTAGGGCCTGGATGTATGGAGGCGGGCTGGCCCGGTAAGTAGGCTGCCCGCTTGGCGAGATGTTTTTTTTGTGTGTGTTCACATGGGACCGGTTACCGGGATGAAATTGGTGACGTGTTGGTGGCCTGATCATTCAGGGGCGCAATTTGAATAAACATACAATGGAAACGTAACGGTTGAGTAAAATTTACATCCCGGCAACCGGGTTGAACCGTTCATAAGGGAAAATGTTCATCCCACTTGGTGATGATCTTGGGCCAGCCCGCTTTCTCGGGTGAACGCCACGAAATTTAAATATGAGAAATGGGCGTGAGGCGAGATCACACCTGGGCGGGCCAGCCTGCTTACCGGGCTCATATATATGCAGGCCCTTAGAACTATAATCATTGTGCATAAAATAGTTACAAGAATTAAGATGTCGTTACACTGTGCAACTTTGCTGCAACTTGTTTCGCAGTAATGTGCAATCACGAAGTTGCTTCAGTAGCTACAGAAAGTGGAAACGAGTTCTAGTTACTGCAACACTTGCAGCAACTTCTCCTACAAATCTGTAAAAAAAAGTAGATGCTCACTTATTCCAGAATTGAATGAAAATAATTTGATTACCTTTTCTAACACTATATCATATAAAATTTGCTATCAATGACAACAACTACTTGCATCTTTCGATAGGCTTGCTGAGTGCAGACTATTATACTGATCTGTATTTGTTTTTGCTGCAGTCGTCTTTTCCAGGCCGTTCTGTGAGGGTAGTTACAGATAACACCGCTGGTCGGAGTGTTCGGATTGTTGGCCTTCAGAAGCTATGGGTAAGGGTACTTACAGGCAGGGATGGAGGTGCGGTGGAGTCCTCCCCTAGGCTATAACAGTTTTACGATCGTAGAATAACGTTTAAATATTGTTGTAAGTTTTGTCAGGACATACTACCTATGAAAAGCAATTTAAACCGGCAATTTTTAAACATATTTCACTTTGCTCGAACAAAGCACATGGTCAGTGTTTAAGGTAATAAAACATAAAGCAAAATAATTTCATAGTCGTTCTAATAACCTCGACTTGATGGATACTTTTGTTTATTAGAAGTATAATGGAATTTGAAATAGATGTATTTTGAATAGTTTACTGTCTACTGTTCATGGTTTCCTTAATGTATTGAGTTCTTTTTCCACCTGCAGAATGACGTTTTGTTGCGCCTGAGGGTCAGATACACACACGAAGGACAGGAAAAGGTTGAACTTATAGAACACAGAATGACTGAAAAACCGCTGTACGCCAAAATTGCAAGTGTACAACTCTTCTGATACTTAATAAGTTCAGTATAAGCTCGAATGACAGAACCGTTGAATGGGTTCAGTGTAAGTTCTAATGACAGCACCGTTGAATGGGTTTTGTGTAAGTACTAATGACAGCACCGTTGAATGGGTTTTGTGTAAGTACTA
>JANVCK010262068.1:4477-15631 GCA_026546655.1 Epizoanthus illoricatus | reverse complement strand
TCACGGCGAAAAATATAACATATCAACTTTTAGTTGATCAATCCCATCTTTTGGCCTACTCGCCGACGTAGAAAACCTAACTTCTATAAAAACTAGTCTACCAGAGTTTACTTTAAAGAGTGATTTATTACATATCATACTTATCATATATAAACTACAATTTTGAATCCTGTATTTTTTTTAGATTATGTTAAGCGCCTAGAGCACATGGAATAGGCGCTCTATACATTTTATTTGTTTATTTATTATTATTTCAAACTCCTCGAACTCGAGTTGAAAAAACGACGCGCACTTCTGGGTGTTTGATATGTGAATTTAACTTGCGATAGTTTTGTGTACTTGCATGACGCAGTAATATTTCGTTTTCCTGCAGCTAAGGGAACAATATCGCCAGAGGCTCAGCCTGACATCTTCTTCAAGCAACTCGCATTTATACGCAGACGTCGGTTCCCCCGGGAGACGGGCACCATGTACTCCCCGAGATATCTACGGTATTCCAAGACGGCATAAACATCAAGGCGTCCACTTGCCCGATGTAGAAATAGCGCGAGCTGCCGGGGGGAGCATGGTGTCTCTCCACTCGAGTAGTGCTTCCACCTTCCCGAACTCTGAAGACAAAGAACCGCAGAGCAAGAAAGCGATTTCGGTGTCGACGCAGTCAAAAAGGTCAGTACGGCGTAGCTCTTCCAAGAAAGCGCCTAGCAAACATAGTTCTCGAAGGCCATTTAGTCTGTCTTCCAGAGCAACCGTGGTCCCAGATCCAGGCCCAATCAGACCTCCGCCACTGCGGAACACTTTTCTCCGCGATGAGCCTGACACTAGTACAGCGAGTGACGTAACAGTTACGGACTGTGTATCTCCGCGCTCGTTGTACGAGTACCGCCTACCACCCGTGAAGCTGAACAGTATATCACGGAATGTGCCACTGCAGACAGAGTTACCGCCTTTCCAGGGCGTTATTGGTGATATCAGCAACAATGTAAAGTTTGATACACCAATTACGACCCCGTTCGAGATGCCAGCCCAACAAAACAGTGAGCCACAGTAACTGCGCCTTCAATGCAGAACAATCTGCTGCTACCCAAACCGGCATTGGTTTAACCAAGGGCCATTGTATCCACGATGCTTTGCGAGCTACTTGTGATCGATTGCATCTTCCTTGATGCGAGGTAATTGCCTAATTTCACTATTACGCCACAGTTTGTTTACATTTTACAACTCAAGGTGAATTAATTGACACTTTTCTGCTTTTAAGAAATACAAATCCTTGTTTCTGTAGATTTTTATTTATTTTCAGCCTTCTTTGATTTTTGACTTTCAAAATCTGTTACTGTTGCATTATGGGATTAAAGTGGGGAAAACAAAATGAAAACAGACCATAATTTCAGTCCGGTTCAGACAGCTGCACCTTCGAAGCGGTAAATAACTTTTTGGATACATTTCATTGCTCATGTGATATTAAGAACAATTATAATATAAACATGTAAATCATTTTTTACTTCCGTCCTTAGACAGGGACGTTAAGCCGTTGGTCCTGTCGGCCCCAGGTTTGTCAGTTCTTGAACTGTTACGGGCTACCGACGTAAAACTAAGAAGACAACCTTTGACGCGATAGTGAAATAGGGCAAGTGGAAAACCTTCCAGCCGCAGTGCATCTTGGATTCAGTTATATATATATTATATGTGTAAATTATATTACCGTATAGCATGATATTGATTGCGGGAGTGCATTTTGTGGATTTGAATACTTTGGAGTTTTGCGAGATTTTTAACAATTTTTGCGATTTGGAAAGATTCGCCGAGGGAACTAACTTTGGGGATTCCGACAAGAGAACCTAAAACAGCAAAATACAAAATCTAAATAAGTTACTAGTACGATATATTTTAGAAGAAAAAGTATAACTATTTTTAAAATTATGATCAAAGAAAAAAAAGTGCAATGTTTATGCTAGAAAGCCAAATAAACACCAAAAACATTTTGCTATGTTTTATTTTTATTTTTATACGTGAATAATTTATACGATATTTTTATTTTATTTTGCGGATTCCCCCAAATCGTATAAAATTTAAGTTTCGCCAGAAGATCATGCTATACGGGAGCTTAGACTAGTTAATGTATTTTATTTGTTCATGAGACATTTCTCAAGAGTAACATAGTTTTAGACATTGTTGTCGTACGTTGTGCCATAGAAATGGCTTGATGCTATAGCATCGTTTGTTGAATGGAAAACTGTTGATTGTATGCTTTTTACTGCATTTTCATGCAGAGAATATCGACTTCTGTAATTTTGATACGCTAATAATACCAACTAAGAGACCGGTCCTTTTAAAAGAAAAGGAGGGGGCATGAAGGAGAAATTACTTCCATTGTAAAATGTATAAAGGTCCCTTTTTTTGACAAAGATTTTGGGAACCCATATACCTCAATACTAAAGTATACCCGCATATTGTTAGAGGCTGATGGTTATATAACGTGGATGTATGGTATGCCAGTATGTTAGTGTAAAAAATATTTTCTATTTGTATTTTGAAAAAAAAATTATCTATTTTTTAAATCAGAGTATACAAAGAAACTATATTTGTTTATCTTTAACTCAGTAACGAACAGTAGTATTGGCATGATCCAATTTGCTCCGACTGGTTGCAGTGCCTACTTTGTTGTTCTCGCGATTTATACAACATTCCAGCAAGTTTCTCTGTCAATAGCTATCAGTCTGGTTTACTATAAAATTACTTTCAAAGTACGTGCTACATAGCTATACCCCACTTCCATACCAGAGCGAACCACAAACAATCTGGAGGAATGCCTACATCAACTAGATTTTATATCCTGTCCGTGCATCTGCCCACTTATCGGTGACTTATGACGTCAAATTTGGGCGAGACCATTCCCGTGCCAAGAGCCCACCTTCTTTTATGCCTTTGGGCTTTGGGCACGAGAATGGCGAGATAACCAGTACGCATGCGCTAGAGTACACATCTCCGAAGTTCTCGCCACGTTTTGATGAGAAAGCGAATCTATCGGTGTTATGCAATCACCATATTTTTTTGCATTAAAATATCAATACTCGCTTGCAAATCTAAACATAATAAAAATAACAAATAACATTAGTAATTATAATATAGTAATAAAAAATATAATAATATAAGTAACTTTATTCATAATTTTTAATGTGCCAAGCTGAGGGGAAAAAGCTCTATTAATTGGGAACAACCATCTTCCTAGCTGAATAAAAAAGAGTTGTATTCAGAGTTCGGTTGGAGGGAAAATACATTAATAAAAACTATTGGAAAACATCAACATTGCCTGTTTGACCGTGCGCTGGTGGCATTGGCGGTCATTTTGTGTGCAATCCCCATTTACGTACGACAATATTTCCCCCTATAATAAGCCCGTCCCAGTCCCCCAAAATATTATAACACCGTACACCCTACCCCTGTAGTACGGTGCGATTTTTCATATAACTTGTCTAGCAATGGTATATGGCGTTGACAGACAAGTTGTATGAAAACATTACACCGACGAACACCCCCTGCACTGGCCAGATGATTTCGAGACAAGTGGCTGCAACTATTTTAGAAAGTATATTTAATATAGAAGTTCTCATTTCTAATTCCTGTAAAGACTGGCAACTTGTCTCGCAAGGATTTTTGCCATTGCAGGGATGTTACACGGTGCAATGATTCATGCAATTTGTCTTGCAACAGCGTGTAACAGGGCGTGTATTGTTTCGGGCATCCCCGTCGCAAAGCCAACCCAATCTGGCTTGAGGTCAATAACAGCGATGGTGCGGATGACGAATAAGATTAAACTAAGAGGTTAGGATTATTTTATTAATGTAAAGTTTATTATGTATCTCATATTGAAATCAGATTCTCAGATTGATACTCGATCTTCATTGTGTTTTAAACTCTTTCGATTAGCAGAAGACTTATTGCACAGTATTGTTATTTGCACCTTTGAAAAAATATAATCCTAATGTAAGCCAGTCCTTGCCAAGACGTAAAATTGCCCCAATAGCCCCCGCCCCAAAAAAAAGTAAAATCCCGGACTTATTTTCGGCAGTTCGTGGTATGTCCTTTCATTACCAAACGTGTGCTATCTATTCCGTTCACTTTCCAGGGACCTGCGGTGCGCCTGCACACACGCGGTACTACAGTACTTGTACTCTAGTCGTTCAAATGGCACCTGGCCTGTCAAGCTCTTGGAACAGTAACTGCAACTGAAAATAAACGAACACTTCTCTGCGATCATGAAAGCGTAGTTATTTGTTAATGAACTCGTTCAACTAAACAGTTTTCTCTGAACACAGCCGAGCTATTAATATATGGCGATAAGTTCTGCGACAGAGTATAAATGACCATTTTACGACATAACACTGACGTCTTCCACCAGCAACTCTGAGAGATAAAACAAAGATGATGGACATGATGGAGAATGGTAGGAAATGATGGGGAATAGTGAAAATGAAGGGAATAGTGGGAAATGAAGGGAATACTGGGAAATAATGGGGAATGACGGAAAATGAAGAGAATGATGAAATAACGGGAAATGATGTGGAACGACGGAAAATAATAGGGAATGGCGTGGAATGAAGGGAATGCGGAAATGATGAGAGGCGTTTCGAGTGACCAAAGACTTTTCGTTCCCTCTCCATCCCCTCACTTCTCCTTGTCTGTAGTCTCTCTCCCCATCACTTCCGCTACTTCCTTTTCATTTCCTGTCATTCCCCACCATTCTCTATTTTCTGTGCTTATATTAAATTCAGCTTTTACAAAATAACCACAGAGATGAGTACGGACTAGGTTTGCATAATACTGCACTAGCTGATAGTCAGTAAAACGCAGCAGGACGGACAAGTGAGAATGACTGAGAAAGACCAATGAAGAAAGTATAGTAACATCCATACGGCGTAGAAACTGGCGCAGAATTGACCACACGCCTAGGAAGGGTAGTACAACATAGCAAGACAAGCCGGCTTGGATTACAACCCATAAGGAAAACAGAAAAGAGGATGACCCAAACACAACTGGGGACGATTGACTGTACAATAACTGGAACGTACAGGGTATTCCTGGGGGCAAATAAAGAAACTAGGAAAGAATTGGATGCAGTGGAGAGCCATGCAGGGTACGTACTCTTTGGGGTTTTCGAAATTCCATGATTTTCCATGACTTTTTCCATGACCTTTTAGTACTTTCGAGGATGTCAATGTTGGCCAATGCTGTTTGAAACTGTCAAAAACTCTTCTTCGTTTGAGATATTTTCCAGTGCACTAGCACAGCAACCAAATTCAACAAGGAAAATAAGTAGTATTTTGAGAAAGCATTTATTTACGCACTCAAACTTAAATTTCTTCATAAATAAAAACTGTTACTGATCAGAAAAGTACTTTTGTACACTGAACTTCGTTTTCCATGACTTTACATGACCCAAATCAAATTTCCATGACTTTCCAGGCCTGGAAAATGAAATTCCAAAATTCCATGACTTTCCAGGTTTTCCATGACCCGTACGAACCCTGCCATGGTGAACGCCCTCATGGGGGCGAAAAGGATTGATGATGATGATGATGATGACGGTGATGATGATGGTGATGATGATGATGATGATGGTGATGATGATGGTGGTGATGATGATGATGATGGTGATGATGATGATGATGATAATGACGATGATGATGATGATGATGATGATGATGATGACTCTATCCCAAAGTGATTCACACATACCTAGAATGCTGCACTTCCACTTTACTGGCTTGCTGCTGTGCAAATCGTCTTTCCGCCGCCAGTGCTCGCTGCAAAGTTACACAGTTCACTGTAAGCACTTCAAACAATCCAACGTCACCTTTCGCTATTCATGAAGCAAATTTGTATGTACTGTAAGTGAATGAAAATCTGACCGAGGCAAAATGAACAAATGCGGGGGGGGGGGTTCAGGAGCATACCTCCAGAAAAACGTTTGAAAATCTACATTCTCGTAAACAGCATTTCCAGCAGTTTGAGAGCACTAACCGAGGGAACTGTCTCGTTTTCCTCCTGGTGGATTAGTCAAAATAAGCGGATTGGGAAATTTTGCCCGAGGCAGCTCCTTTGCCTCTTGGTAGCTACGGCTTTGATGTGTATGTGTGTGTGTGTGTGTGTGTGTGTGTGTGTGTGTGTGTGTGTGTGTGTGTGTGTGTGAACAGCACCTTCTCTCTTTCACTTAAGGCCATGAATCTCTGCCTTTCTTTTTCTTCTTCTTTTTTCTTCATTTCTTCTTCCTCTTTTTTCTTTGCCTCTGCCTTCTGCTCCTGAAAATTTAAACGAAATCAAGAAAAGTTTATCATACAAAGAACAATGCACGTCTCTCCAACTATGTATTCACCTTGTGAAAGAAAGTGTCAAGCAAATATGAATATGCCAGACTTTTTAAATGTTGTTGCTGATTAAAAGTTATTTGTATTCTAGCCTCTGTCACGGATAATAACAGGGATACACAAACACAAAGGGAAAACTCAAAGTATACCTTCTTCGGATCCACTGAAAGACACAAAGTTATTTTACCGCAAAATACCATCTAGGTGCAAACTGTGGGCGATTTCAGAAATGCAGTTTTCAGACAATAATGGAAACTACAGAATACCTTTAACTTGTCTTTCCTGGCCTTGCGTTGAGTTTTCTTCCTCTCAGCCAGTTTTCTTTCTTTCTCTTCCTGTGCTTCTGCAGTCAAAGGGCTCGGAATCTAAAACAATTATTGTCGAATAAGTATCATTCAAAACTAATGGGACTTATTTTTTGAATGTAACTTCTAAAATAAATCACATCACAGTGTGACACTAGATTGCGACCCTACATGAGACTACCACTGGAACAGTACACTGTGACACCAGATCGCGATACCCCATCATGACACTAGATTGTGCCACCACACCATGACACTACCATTGTGATAGTACACCATAGCACCAGATCGCGATACCCCACCATGACACTAGATCATGGCACTGTGATACTACCATTGTGTTACGACATCGTGACTACACAGAGTAACACCACACAGTGACACTACTACTGAGATAGTACACCATAACACCAGATCATGACACCCCACCATGACACTAGATCATGACTCCACACTGTGACATTACTATAATTGTGTCACTACATCGTGACTCCACAGAGTAACACCACACCGTGACACTACCATTGTGATAGTACACCAGATCGCGATACCCCACCATGACACTGGATCATGACTCCACATTGTGAAACTACCATTGTGTCACTACATCGTGACTGCACAGAGTAACACCACACCGTGACACTACATTATGGCAATAAATTGTTAAACTTTGCTGCAACAAGACATCACTATATTACACACTGACACTGCAGTGTGGTACTACATGACAATATACATCGTGACACTTGACCGTGACATTACATGTATGTGGCGATGCTACACTGTAACACTACCTCATGATACTTCATCATTAAATTTCACTTTGGCACTACAGTGTGGCGCTACATGACAATATACATCGTGACACTTGACCGTGACATTACATGTATGTGGCGATGCTACACTGTAACACTACCTCATGATACTTCATTAAACTTCACTGTGACACTACATCGTTGTGTTACAAAATGAAACTGCAGTGATACTACCATATGACAATATACATCGTGACACTTCAGCGATGCATCATGTCACTACTGCACCGTGACACTTCAGCGATGCATCATGTCACACTACTGCATCGTGACACTCAGTCACTGTAATACTACATTGTGGCAGTACACCGTGTATCGTGACAATACGTCATGACACTACATCGTGACATTACCTAATCTCGTTCCCAGATCTCGTTTTGGAATTTTCGAGAGAAATGTGGGGAGAGGAGGAAACGAAATCTGGCAAAATTTGATTGCGTGTGGGTCATGAATCAGTCCCACGCACCAACTGCGCATGCTCAGTTTGCGTGAACAAACATCTAATCGTATCCCGAGATCTTGTTTTGGTTCCAAAACGAAATTTGAGGTCGAGATCAGGTTCAGGTGCTTGTTGACAGGAACCTGGGCATGCGCAGTTGGTGCGCGGGCATGATTCATGGTCCACGCACAATCGAATTTTGCCAGATCTCGTTTCCTCCTCCCCATCCCTATCCCCACACTTTTGTTCCCAGGAAAATGTCAAAACGAGATCTGGGGACGAGATGTGACACTTCCTTGATACACGGCGACATACAGCTCAGCTCACCTGTGCCTCATCATAATCGTGCCGTTCTGGAAACAACGCCATAAACCGGCGGAACTCATTTCTTGTTAGTTTGTTACTTGCCACGTTGTACGGCGTTCGACCTCGACCGTCTCTAAAATTAAAGTTAAACCCGTTCATTTTCATGTAATGTTACATGTACCAAGTTTTTACATCAGGAGACTTTCACAGAAAGGTACACATTATTACATATATGTCAGGAGAACTTCGCCACGGAAATATAAGTTGTTACATATGTAAATTCGTACTTTACTTACTATCGTATTGCATAGTTATTACCTTATTTCAAAATGCTTTTCTCTAAAGTAATTCAAGTATGTATATTGTGATAGCTCAGAAGTGTGTTGTAAATGAGTTAAACACGTGCACGAAACACAGGAGAGTTCTACCGCATCTTGTTGTCCCATTAGTATTTAAAACTCTCGTTAAACGTACACCTCGCCGTGATAAAACGGACAGCTGCAGATGTTCCCTGCCTAATTCTAGCCATTTTACTGTAATTGAACACTCGACATGACGTATACTTCCAAGTGACGGACACACCCAGTTAGGGATTGTTCAATATATACTGGGGGGGTGGGCCGGTGCAGAAGGGTCATGATATTTTGAGCTCTGCTAAAGGGGTGGGTCATAAAAATGCACTGGGGTAGCTTACCCCGGACCCACGAGATACATAATTAGTCACAGATTCTCCTGCTTGCAGACAACTGGTTTTATGATATAGCACATAAATCTTTAGGTTAAGGAAGACCAATTCCAAACCATTCATTTCTGAAATTTTGTCGAGAATTGTTGTCAAAATTGAGCATGAAAACAGATGGAAGTTAATGCACGAAAATAAGTTTTGAAAAGGTACATTTTAAAATTTTTCTGGGGAAACATACCCCAGCCTCCTTAGAAATTATGCTTTGTCGACTGTGAAGGAGAAAAAAACTTAGTCAGGCAGTTAGCACCAGTGTCCATAAAGATATATATAAAGTTGTTCTTCAGGCCGGATCACGACGAGCATGAGAGTTGTATGAGAGTCGAGTGATGAGAGTTGTACGAGAGTTTGATCAATTCTCATGCGCGCGATCAAATGAGGATAAGAGTTCACGAGAGTTGACGAGAGTCGACAAGATTCGCAAAACAAACAAACAAAAACTCGCATCGACTCTCATCAAAATTTGGATATGGTCAAATTTGATGATAGCACATAAGAGTCGATAGGAATGCATTAGAGTTGGCGGTCAAACGAGAGTGAGAGTTTGAACTGTCATCAACTTTTAATCAACTCTCATGCTCGTTTGAGCCCGCCTTTACATCTCTCTGGCAGTGTTGGATTACTTCATGCATCTTTCATTAAGACAGACACCTTTTTAGAATGGACAGTGGGCGCTGGTCCCAAGAGTGTCCGTCTTAACAACAGTTGACTACCGCCTAACCACTGTTCACTGTTAATGTTGATACGAAGTTCATCAAGACAAGGCTCCAGGTAGAGTTTGCCGTGTTACGTAAAACGGTCAAAATCTTAAATCGACACATGCTTATCTTGACTTTCCTAATTTTCAAAACAAATCAAAACAGAGTTTTCAAAATAACCAACCGATCAGGACACTTTCTGTGCACTTTCTGCTTCTTGCTAAACATTACTGGCGTTATTTAACTGTTGCACATCTGTCAAATACGCAATCAGAGGTGTCGCTGATGACAGATGTTTTCAAGCATAGCTAGTTGTACAATACAGAGGGACGCCTACTATGCGAGCACATTACTTTTAACTGCTTCATGGCATTGACAATGGATTAAACCCAATCTAAACAAACAACAAACCTGATAACGGGATCGGCTCCAGCGTCTAATAGAAGCTTAACAACTTCTGCTTGTGACGAATGAGCTGCAACATGTAACAATGTCTCGCAATTTTCTCCAAACCGTTCATTCAAGACCTCGAAACCAAGACCATCTTTACTGCTAGTGGTCTCATCAAGATGAGTTCTATCTTCACCTGAAATATTTTCCTCAGTTCTATCACTTGTTTCTTGAATTGTCTTGATGTTAGCTCTATCAACCGTATCTTCCATTTCTGTTTTGTTCTCGTTAACAGCAATATTTTCAGCAGCCCGGCTAGACGTCTTGCCAGTAACGGTAACATTTTCAGCAGCCTTGCTAGACGTCTCGCCAGTAACAGTAACATTTTCAGCAACCTTGCTAGATGTCTCGCCAGTAACAGTAATGTTTTCAGCAGCCTTTCTGGACATCTCGCTTACTGCCTGGTATGTTTCAGTGTGCAGTAATGGTTCTTTATCTCCACATCCCTGCCTGTTGCTGTCTCTTTCCACATCTGCACGGCACAAAAACTTCGACAATATCTCCATGTTTCCTGCCACACATGCGCAGTACAGTCGATTCCAAAGATGGCTTCTTGGTGATGCTGAAACGAAAATGATAAAACCAGTTGAAAACCGTTTATCATTGCACATATCATAAGTCTCTATAAACTGTAATAAAACAAGCCAGAAATTGCAGAGCAGGTGTGAAATATTAATTGTTGTTACAGTGCCACTATGGCGTACTTTTCATGTTTTCATATTCTCATATTTACATTTTTCCATTGCACATCTCTTCTCAACTAAACTACTTTTGACATTTTATAAATCTCTCAGCTTAGACTATTGTAAGTTGTATAAAATGAAACGAACATTATTTTCTTGTGCTTGAAATTGAGAGAAAGTCAGTTGCATAGTAGCACAGTAGCACAGTAACATAGTAGTATAGTAGCATAGTAACACAGTAGCGTAGTAGCATAGTAGCATAGTAGCATAGTAGCACAGTAGCATAGTAGCATAGTAGTATAGAAGTATAGTAGTATAGTAGTATAGTAGTATAGTAGTATAGTAGTATAGTAG
>JANVCK010261957.1:0-15636 GCA_026546655.1 Epizoanthus illoricatus | reverse complement strand
AGAGCAATATTTGCCAGGGTCTTCTTTCAGACGACGGCCATATTGAATACCGAGAAGACCCTGGGGACGAGGTTGGGTAACTGCAAGCTCTCCTAGTCTCAGGTTTCTCTCATTCAACTTTGTTTTTATCCATCTTGATATGAATTTATGATGCGTAAAACGAGACGAGGCGTCCATCTCGGTTTTCAAATTTGTAGTTCCTCAAGCTAAGGTTAAGGCCACAGGGACAAGTACTTTGACGTATATGTTGTAGCTAGTGGTATCATAGTATCAAGACTACTTTCTCTTTACTTTCCAGATCATCATCATCTACAACACCTCATGGACTGCGTACGAGTACACCAGTGCCATAGGAATCCGCTTCCCCCAGGAGTAACTGATCAGCTCATTGACGACATGGAAACAGAGTTGTTGTGGCAGTGGTATGAACAGTACAAATACCCAAGTACGGAGGAGTACTGCAAGACCAGCATGGGACTCATGATAAAGGAACTATGGCAGGTATATTTGGACTTGATCATTAATACAGTACTTAGCTTAACCCTCAAAAGGACAAGGAGAGGTCGGTTTGACCTCCCTCCGAGGTTTTCGAGCATAAATGTTTTGCTTTTTAAAAAGTAATTAAAACAACATTTTTAGTAGCCGTAGCCAAATAATAAGACATCGTTTGAAATTAATTAGGTGACGTCAGCATTTATAATTTATGTAGAATAAATTATGAAAATCAGGCATTGCCTCCAGAAATAGAAATGTTTGATGAAAATTGTTCTACTGAGTTCGCTATTCATGATTATATTTTGCAACTGTTTCCCTGGCAACAATAATTAATTAGCACGTGATTCCATGCGAATTATACATAAGCTAATTCCATGCCAAAGGGCTACGCTATATCTTTTTAAAAGCATTTTGAAAATCTCAGGGGGTCATCTTGAACCTCCGGCTTTGTCCGCGTACGTTATGAAAAGGGGTTATCCGTTCGATGGTCAAATTATGAATCGATATATTTACGGATATCCAAAGTAGTGTTTTTTTGCTTCCGGTTTCTATAAATGTTCCATAGCAGCTGCCGAGTTCATGACGTCGCAAGCCCATGATGCATGAAATATAAAAATTGAAAGACGTTTGAGGACCGATGGTTGTTAGTTTCCTATGACAATCATGGCAAATTGTGGATAAAAAAGGGATGAAAAAAAGCGAGGAATTACCCATAATTCCTTCGAATTCTAAATCTGGTCTTTCAAGTGGCATTTCCCTACTACTTAGAGAAAATGGAGTTTGATGCAGTTTTTGATCGATTTAAATTTTTAAGCATAAATTAAAAGAAGCTGAATTATCGTGAATTATAAAATCTTTTTGTTATTATCAGAACATGCAAGATACAATAAATGGGAACGGCAAGAAATTCTACTTGTACTCAGGCCACGATTGGACGCGTGAGTTGCAATTATCTGTTACGTAACTGCAATAAACGATTATTAGTATATATTACTAAACTGAAGGCAATGCAGTTCTTTAGAGATTACAATTCTGTGGTGTTGAAAGAATGTTAAGAAAAACTTAAAAAAAGTAATGCTTCAATTCTTTATCTTATAGTTAATTCAGTTGTTTTGTAATGATGATGATGATGATAAAAATAACAATAATAATAATAATAATAATAATAATAATAATAATAATAATAATAATAATAAAAATAATTTAGATTTATATTGCGCATGCTCTATATGCATATGTTCACATGCGCGTTACAATGAATTTGAATTCCTAAGTTAAAAAGGTTAATGTTAAGGACACAACTAATTGAAGGCGGTATTAAAACGTAGACTACAACAGCATTATGTCAAATACTTTGGAGTTAGAGTTCTACAACTTCATCGGATCCCACCCATCTCACATTCGAATTCTGGAATTCTCGTTATCTATCTGTAAATATCCTTTTCTTAGGGCATAGCTTCTCCAGGTAGATCAAGGGTCAACAGTACTTAGAGCCATTTCGCCATCTTTTGGAGCTTTTGTCTTTATATCATGATACTTGGTAGGAACTTTCATCTTGACAAAAGAAAATGTTCAGTGTGCTTCTTTTCAGAAATACACGGTCACGTGACTTAACACCCAGTACACTGGCTGAAATTGAGCTGAAAAAGTATAAGCTTTAGCGCGTATAATTCACACAGTTCATAATTATATAAATGCTAATTTGGTGTTCCATAGACCTAGGGGCTTGGATACGGATCATAATATAAAATACTCCCCTTAATACTAGAAAAGTTAACGAGGTCCAATTAATTCCATAAACTAGGCTTCAGCACCATCTATTCTAGACCCAAAACATTTAGGTTCTACAAGCGCTAAAGGTTATACTTTTTCGTTGAAATTGTTGTCAGTTTTTTTTGGTGGCACGTCACGTGATAACATATTTTGCAAGGTACATGTCCGTTGTACAATTTTCTACCACAGTAATCTGTTATTTTTATATTTCATTTGATTTGTGGAGAATTTCCTACATCGCAAAAATATCTTAAATATTTGTGACCTATCCTTTATAAAAAGACGTCTTCCTAACTCTATTGAGACACCTTCCAAACAATGCCTTCATCCTTTTCTGCTCTAGCCACTTTGTTTTATATTTTCCAGTGATGCCACTATTGGGATGTTTTAGCATCAACGGCGGGTGGCCGCGATATGCGTCTATGATCCAGCTGGAGTTGTATGCAACATCGTCCGATTACGTAGTACGCATGCTCTACGAGGGAAAAGAACTACAGTTCCCCTTCTGCGACCACAAGCTGTGTCCGCTTCATCAGTTTCAGGAATATGTGGAGAGTGTCATCCCAACTGATCCCAAGAAGGAGTGCAAACCAACCACTCAGACACGAGTACCTAAGCACTACATTCCTGCTGCATTTAAGAGGATGGTGTATTTGACAAGAGGACAGTTCTAGATATCTGGAAGAATGTATTCCAGTTTAAAATTACACTAAACGTTAAAACTAACATTAAATAAATTTGTTTTGACTGCACGTATACATGTCTATGGAAGATACAATGGTTAAATTTGACGAGTTTAAGGATTAAAATTGTGAAGCGAATTTACGAGTAAGGATAAATATGCAGGAAATAAAAACGACTATGACATTCATTGGGTTTTGAATTGTATGATTGTCAAAGCTTTGTAAAACTATTTCCACCGGGACTCAGTTGCTTGAAAGTGGGTTAAATTTTACTCAGGGTCTGAAATATTCCTCAGAAAAAAATTATACTTAGCAATTGGGGTTGGGCTGGCAGAATTTGACTTATATTTGCGTTCAAATTCCGTTGCAAATTATTCTTCACAAGGTCTCAGTGCCTCCTTGTCTTTGCAGCACCATGTTGAAAGAAATTTCCTATAGGCAATCAGCTATACCAGAGCCGTAGCCAGACTGAACATTTTGACCGAGGCAAAGTGATCGAGCACAGAAGGTGCATGCCACTATAGGGAGATCTGGGGACATGCCTCCCTGAACATTTTTGCAAAACTAGCTTCTCGTAAATAGCAATTCATGCAACTTGAGGGCACTAACCGAGGAATTGTTTCATTTCCTCTTGGAATATTGACCAAAAGAAGCGGATTGTGAAATTTTAACCGAGGAAACTAGCCTATACTAGTCTAAGCACAGATTAGTCATAGTCTGGCCTAGTCTAGTCATATTCTTACCAGGTCTGGACATTGTTTAGTCTAGACATAGTTGACCATGCCCAGTCTAGCTATAGTTGACCAGTCCGGCCATAGCCGTACAGCAAACTCTAGCCATAACCATATTATTTTGTTGTCGAGCCATATTCTAGCTGGGGTTGATCTAGGGGTGGTTCGGTCGAACCACCTCAGCTTTAAAACGCGTCTGTAACACCCTTAATTTGCAAAATGTTTTGTAGGGAGCATACCTCCGAACTCCCTATAAACCAAAGAATCGAACCCCCTCTGGCCATATCCTGTATCCGCGCCAGTCTATTGTTGTAAGCGATAGTGTACCCGAGTGTAGCCATTAAGTCTCAAAATAGTCTAGCCTATAGTCTCAAAATAGTCTTGCCTGTAGTCTCAAAATAGTTTAGCCTATAGTCTCAAAATACTAGTCTCGCCTATAGTCTCAAAATAGACCGGAACAAAGTTGACGTTTGAATAAAGTATACTGCACTTTATGGCGTTAAATTAGTTTTACTGTTTGAAAGAAATTTCAAGAAAACTAAATATTTCTATAAATTAATATGCAATTGCAAAGCCTGGTGATAATGGCAACCTTTTTTTTTTCAGCTAGCTATTGTCTACCCACAAACGCTGTGCTCTGCATTTCGACACCCAGCTCCTGCTTCGCGCTCGCTTGTTTTTTTATTTCATGAATATCTCTTTTCTGATCTGCAGGTCGACTTTTTCTAACTGAAAAAGTAACCATCACATGGTAGCTACAATCTTGGTCAAATCCCTTGCGAATTTTTTTTTTATCAATGTCAAAATTTCCATTTTTGCCCAAACTCCGCCATCTCCACCCCCATACAAAGTTGTTTGTAATTGGCGAAGACAGAATCGAAACACTGGACTTAGCATTGTGGCGAGGAGAGGGCGTATTCATCTATTTATTCAGAAAAAATGTGATTGCCAATTTAAAAAGAACCGAAAGGGTAATTAGTCTCAAGAGGTCTTGTCCAAGATTGTATAGTTATCAAACTCCTGAAATTTTCGCCTTTATTGTTCCAGGTACTAGTTTTCCAGTGCCAACATCTGCAATAGCTGTCGTAACTCTTGTCAATTCTGTGTTCCCTGGTCACGTGGTTGTCGTCTTTCCGTCAAACGTCGCATCAATAAGTCTGTCTTCTGTTGTCTTTCACTGTCATCCATCCGATCCCAGTCTTCCCCGGTCAACTCTCGCCCAAATAGTTCGATCAGGACTTGACGATACTCGTCACTCTGTCGTTCAACAGCTGCTTGGGTGAAGGAGTCCAGTTCTCGCCTGTCATCCCCTCTACCATGCACCACTGAAGTAAGATTAGTAATAATGTGTAAGAACCAACACCCAGGTGTTCAAAGAGGGGATAAGGTATCCCGTGAATAAGAACGGCCTATTATCCACCGGATAGCGATTTATCCGATGAATAAGAACGGGCTTATTATCCACTGGATAGCGATTTATCCGATGAATAAGAACGGGCCTATTATCCACTGGATAGCGATATATCCGGTGAATAAGTTATCAATTCTTGAACAACAGGGCCAAGAACTTTTTCAAAAAGTAGATGTAGAACACAGTTTTTTTAGCTTTCCTGGTGTTGATTGGAAGGGTATTTAAGTGTCTCTCGAATTTTATGTCAATTGCCAGCGAACAGTTCGACCAAGGCAGACCAATACAAACTATGGTATCGCCACAAGGTCGTACAAGTAGCAGAAAGTGAACTCGGTAGTCCAACTGGCCGTCACTTGGCGTTCAACGGCCGCGGAGTGCTGGAAAACATATTTTTAGAGATTACGAAAATAATCGCTATCATACCACTAAAGTCTAATATTTAGCAAAGGGCCGTAGTTAACCATCGCTCTCCAAAACCAAAAGCGAGTGGTCTAATTGTTTTGGTAGAAATTAGAATTCTTATTCCAATCGATTTACCCCAGACAATGAATGAAAAACCAAATAGAACACGGCAAATTTCTACTATAAATATGAGTTGTAGTCCGTATCGTACGGTGAATTGCAGAGCATGTTTGACATATCTGTGTGGGCGTGTCCGTCTCAGTTTTCACATTTTACAATTTCAGTTACATTTGGCTAAACATACCGAACTATACTATGAATGAAATATGGCATTATCAACTTACACAAATCAAGATTTCCCATAACCTGACCTATCAGTAATCTCGCCACATCATTAGCTTGTTCTTCAGGTGTCTGTGACTGTGTTGAGTGTTGTGTTGTTCTTAGTCCTACTGGTGTTGGGCCTGCCAGAGAGGGACTGGGCACTGGTGCAAAACTGCCGGTACTTGGCGCCACAGATGGCCTACTGTGTACCCCTGCACGTTCTAACTCCGCCCTTAAGCGTGCAATTTCCTCGACCATCCGCCTTTCTGTCTCGTGACGAGCAATGCGTTCAGCTTCCAGCTTCCTCTTTAGTTCCTCTGCATTGTCTCTCTCCCGCTGCTGTCGTTCCTTGTATTTTTCCTTTAACTGTTCTTCTCTTTCCCTTCGTTTTACTTCCGCTTCCTTCCTTCTGTCACTCTCTTCTTTCAGTTTCTTCTCAAGTTGTCTCCTGCGGACAGCTTCTCGTTCCTGCCTGGCGGCCCGTCTGTCTTCCGGCCCCCCTCGTGTTGGAGGCTGCTCTTTAAACCATACTGACCACGGCTTACCGCCACCCATAGCTACAACCAAGTCAAGGTATTTAGTCACACATCGAATATAACCTTCACGTAGCTGTTTTAAATAGCATACCACAAATGCTCCAAAAAACGTCCACTCTCCAGTGAACGCCCTCTGTAATAAACGCTTCCGTCCGTAACTAAACACCTTCCCTGACAAAGTTTGCTGCTCTAGTTAGTTGAGATAACAGTCAAAGATGTAAGGTGTTGTGTGGTTTAATCGATACATGATCTGTCTGTCTGCCTATCTGTGAGTGTCTGTCTGTCTGTGATTGTCTGCCTGTCTGTCTGTGAGTGTCTGCCTGTCTGTCTGTGATTGTCTGCCTGTCTGTCTGTGAGTGTCTGCCTGTCTGTCTGTGAGTGTCTGCCTGTCTGTGAGTGTCTGCCTGCCTGTCTGTGAGTGTCTGCCTGCCTGTCTGTGAGTGTCTGTCTGCCTGTCTGTGTGTGTCTGCCAGTCCGTCTGATTACCTAAATCACTGAATTCAGTTATTATTACAGTTCTTACATGCCACGGGATCAACAAGAGGTAACTCGTAACCCTCTAGATCTGCATTCACAGCACTCCTCCATTCTGCAATGAATCTGTCCTCGATCTGTTGCACAATTGCAAAAATATATTTATGAGTAATATTCTTATTAATTCAAATCTGGAAACAAATCGCAAACAATCCTAGAATTGCAACACTGGCTAGCAAAACATTGTCTACTCTACGTACCTAAATTCCGTAAAATGCCATGTTTTCTTACTTAAATGTAGCTGACCTGGTGTACATGTAGATCCCAACTGTACCGAAAAAGGTCCAATTTTGCAAGATTTTTTTGAAATTTTCATGGTCATATACGACAGAATCTGCCCAACAGCACTCCTTACATTTAGAGGTGCTATAATACGGCATGGAAAAAGAACGTTCTGGTTTAGTATGTACTAATATTAAGCCCATTAAAGTCTCCCGAATGACCAAAAATTCTGTTTCAGGGAGACAAATAAGAACCGTTTTCAAAGTGGACACACGTGAATCATTACCTAATTGCTCTCTTTTTCGGTGCCTGCAACACACAGTTGGATCCACCCCTTAAGGGAGCTGGTCAAACACACGCCCCAGATTGTGACTGACTTTTTGGTTCCTCAAGAAGGCGCGTGTTTTGAGCTGCTTCCTAGCAGTGTCAAATTCAAACAGCGTCTTCACAACTAAAATACTGGCACTAACTTTTTTTTTTAACTTAACTATTTGACTTTTTCTTTGTCTGAGTAGAGACAAGACATTTAGTGGTTTTATACGGTGGGTGGCCCAAAAGATTCTACATGATGGTCCAAGTTCACTTGGTACTGTATAAAATTATAGAAGTATAATAAAATTATGGAAGTATGCAGCGATAAGTACTCTTAAAAGTACGATGTGTTCTACATAGGTAATACCGTGTTCAGACTAGACAGGAAACATGGTTATGACAAACATGTTTAGCATAACGAACTTTCTCTGGTCACAAGTTGCTACATTTTCACAGACTTACAGAATATTTAATTAATGATATATAACCAAAGCAAGTAGCTAATTCAAGTATTGAGCCAGTCTGGACATTTGAATACCAAAATGCTTTTTCGAGTCTTGTCTGAACAAAGTATAAGACTAAAACTTCAATCTAGAAATTAATGGTGAGGTTTAAAGCCTTGACTGCACACCTTAAACACCTAGCATTTGCAGCAGTGCTTAATCTAATGCCACCAAATCTGCCACCTTTGCCATTAGAATTCAAATCCAGGGGCAAAATTGCAAGAAATCTTTCAGCAAATTCAGATAAAACTACAGTCTGCCATCCGATCTGCAAATTTGCCCACACCAATCCACTCCCAAAGTCAATGACTGCTTAGTTATTTAATTCCATGGATCACACAAGAAACATAATTCCGTAGGAACCTTATACCTCAGTTTGGAAGCTTCTCACTTTTAGATGTTTTGACTGTTCCAACAGTACATCTTCTATGTTCCTGACCTGTCCAAAGTGAAACATACAGTTACTCCACATGTTAACTAATTGACAAAACTGGTAGTCATAGTGCAGGTCACTTATGAGAGGTGATCACTCATGGGAGATGTTCACTTATGGGAGGTGATCACTTAAGGGAGGTGGTCACTTATGGGGTGATAACGTATGGGGTGGTTACTTATGGGAGGTGGTCATTTATGAAAGGTGGTCATTTACGGGAGGTGGTCATTTATAGGAGGTGGTCACTTATGGGAGGTGGTCACTTATGGGAGGTGGTCACTTATGAAAGGTGGTCATTTATGGGAGGTGGTCCCTTATGGGGTGGTCACTTATGGGAGGTGATCCCTTATGGGGTGTTCACTTACAGTGTATGGGAGGTGGTAACTTATGGGAGGTGGTCACTTATGGAAGGTGGTCCCTTATGGGGGTGGTCACTTATGGGAGGTGGTCACTTCGGGGAGGTGATCCCTTATGGGGTGGTCACTTACAGTGTAAGGGAGGTAGTCACTTATGGGGACGATCCCTTATGGGCGTGGTCACTTATGGGAGGTGGTCATTTAAGGGAGGTGGTCACTTAAGGGGTGTTAACGTATGGGAGGTGGTTACTTATCAAAGGTGGTCACTTATGTGAGGTGGTTACTTATGGAAGGTGCTCACTTGTGGGAGGTGGTCCCTTATGGGGTGATCACTTATGGGAGGTGGTCACTTAAGGGGTGGTAACTTATGGGAGGTGGTTTCTTATCAAAGGTGGTCACTTATGGGAGGTGGTAACTTATGGGAGGTGGTCACTTATGGGAGGTGGTCACTTATGGGAGGTGGTCCCTTATGGGGGTGGTCACTTCTGGGAGGAGGTCACTTATGGGAGATGGTTACTTATGGGAAGTGATCACTTATGGAAGGTGGTTACTTATGGGAGATGGTTACTTATAGGAGGTGGTCACTTATGGGAGGTGGTGAGATATGGGGGTTGTCACTTATGGGAGGTGGTTACTTGTGGGAGGTGATCACTCATGGGAGGTGGTTACTTATATGAGGTGCTTACTTATGAGAGGTGGCCACTTATAAGAGGTGATCATTTGTGGGAGGAAGTCACTTATGGGAGGTGGTCACTTATGGGAGGTGGTCACTTATGTGAGGTAGTCACTTATGGGAGGTGGTCACTTACATAGGGTGTGATCTCTTTTAAATTACTCTTAGTTAGAATTGCTTGGGGAACAAGTAATAATGTTTTCTCTCTTATACTCACATTTCTACATCTCAATAGTTTTTCTCTCAATAGTACCATCAAGACAACACAAAATGCTGGGATAACTTGAAGTTTGGCTTGCTTGAGGCTCAATATGTACTGGTCCCAAATGTAGCAAACCACATCCAGTGACAAGAATCCTTGCAACATTAAAACAACCTTATCGTATTAAATTTGAGCCATTAGGAAGGGGGTGAGAAATAAGAGTAAATTATCATTATAATACAGATACAATGTAATGAGATTGATCAACTAAAGTCCATATCATATGTTTTCCACAGTGAGGGTGGAATATTTTAGTTATAGGAGTAAATTATTATGTAAAAACTCTTATTTGTGCCATTTACAATCAACACTAGAAAGTTATCTATAAAAACAATGAGTGCAGCTTTTATCATACACTGCAGGTACAAATATTTATTGCTAGTGGTGAGAATTTCTTCCTGAGGTAGTCTTGAAGTTTAGGGTGTGTAGGGTTCTCAATGAAACTTGGGAATAATATTCCATGACTTTTCCATGACTTTCTCATGACCTTATATCATTTTCCAAGACTTAAAAAAAGTGCAAAATAACCGCTGACAAAAACCCTCCTGATAACCACATGAGAGTTGTGCACAAGCACGGAAAACACACCTATTCCTGGGTATTTTAGCCAGGTTTTCTTTTTTGTGACAATTGTTCTAAATTTTATACAGCAAGAATCTGTTTGGGCAAAAATATGAAATTCCATGACTTTTCCATTACCTAAGGCCATTTTCCTAAATTCCATGACTTTCCCATCATGAAAAAGGCATTTTCAAATTCCATGACTTTCCATGACTTTTCCATGACTGTAGGAACCCTGGTGTGGCCTATATGCATGTACATTATCCAAGTGGATAGGTACAAATAACGTTCACCTTTTGATTGTACATGTAGAAATCACTAGTTGGTCTAGGGGTAGAGTATCAGTGGCAACAGATAGTGTGCAGCAATGCTATGGGCCAAGGTTCAAATTCCACCAGGTAGGAGGAAATAGCACAGATAGGTGGAGGAATGAGAGAATTCAAAGATGGAGCAAAAGGGTTCAACATTCCAAGACTTGTACAGAAGACAAGGTTGTGATGTGAGGAATACGTGTATTTAATTAGCAGGCTATAATTGGTATACCCTACTGAAAATCACAAGTTAAAACATGATTATAATGGCTTATTTGTGAATGCATGTTAAAAAATTATGATACCCAGATGAATGACAGACCCCTGTTCGGGTAATATACAATGTAAGCTAATACCTTCTCAGCCCTCATCCCCCCTCTCCTAAGGAGCTGTTCTGACAGTAACTTCAGTTCTGGATGAGTTTTGAAAGATATCAAACTCACTCATACTGATGATTTTCACTTGTGTTTGACTGATGAATGATTCACTTTAAAAATAGTTCAAGAATAGAATCCAATTTATAAAGCCTTCTCATTCACTTTGCCACAAGTTAATCCAACCTAATAACTTGTTGTTCTTGAAACAATTGGAAAATTCAAGGCTCACCTACAAACATGCATCTTGAATGTGAACGCAGTAGGGTTGTAAGGCCATCTGAGAGTGATGATTTTTCTGAAAATATAAAAGAATGGATGGATATATTAGATAGATGTCAGGCTGTTTGGTTGATTAGGTGGATCAGTGGGTGAATGGGGGGGGTGGATACAATATAGGTAGATGAGTTCAGGAGGATGGGCAAGTGGATGGATAGATGGATGGATAGATGGATGGATGGATATAATGGCATGTACTATATATTAATATATAGGTACATATATATATATATATATGTGTGTGTGTAGGTATATGTGAATGTGAATGTGTATGAATAAGTGTGTGTATCTAATATGGATGCATGCATGGGTTGGAGGAGAGGTGGGTGAGTAAGTGTGTTGTTGAGTACACGTATTTGGAGCAAGATGTTTTATAATAGTGACTAATATTGGGGAATCTTTATCTCTGAAGGGCTCTAGATAATGGGTCAGTGGGTAGATGGACCATACAGGTGGGTGGGTGGGTGGGTTGGTTGGTTTGTGGCAAGGGCAAAGTACACAAGTCCTTTTTTCACGCAGTACATAGTTCAGCAAGAGACAGGGTTCCCACCCTTAACTGAATATAAGATTCAAGGACTTTTCAAAAGCTTTCAAGGACCTTTCCCAGCAAATTCATTGGCCTTGTGCAACAAATAAAACTTTATGTTTCTGCATATTGTTCTATAACCATCAAACAGTGCTAGTTGTACAATTTCCAATACAAGGTTTTTTACAGCTAATAACAAATCTGGTTAGAAACAAAATTGCTTTTGGGGAGATTCAAGTCCATGTTTTTTCCAGACTAGCTGGAGGGTTCATCTCTTGCTTTTCAAATAAAAAGTTTTTAATGAGTTAATTTTCTGGTGGTGCAACTGGCAGGCAATTCAAGGATTTTCAAGGAACCTCAAATGGTTTTAAATCAAGGACTTTCTAGGACTGGAATCTGGTTTTTTTTCAATTCAAGGACTTTCCAGGATTTTCAAGGACTGTAGGCACCCTGGAAAGACTGGCCAAAATGTACAACACAAAATAACATAATAAAAAAGGATTCTCAAAAGTTCAGAACTTTTCAGATTTGTCTTACCATTGGAATATATTTTCCTTAAGTGTGAAGCCAACTGGTAATCTTTAGCCTCAAGACTCTTTGCTGTGTCTGTACCGAACTGTTTCAAAGCTACAAGGAATTCCTGTTATAAATAAAATCTTTTATAAGCTAATTTTTAAACTGTATTTATAATTACCTTTTACAATAGACTACAATAATTATAGACTAATGATATGCTATTACTCCGACCACCAGTGGCCAATAAAAATCTGGCCATTTTAATGCCGAACAGTGCAGCTTTACAGTGTCAAACGGTGCTACTATATAGTACCAAACAGTGTCACTATACTGTACCAAACAGTGTCGCTATACTGTGCCAAACAGTGTCACTATACTGTACCAAACAGTGTCACTATACTGTACCAAACAGTGTCACTACATGTACGTGTATACAGTGCCAAATGGTGCCACTATACAGTGTCAAACAGTGCGTCTATATCTGACATGTCAATGGTGCCACTATGCCATACTAAACAATGCCACTATACAGTACCAAACAGTGCTACTATCAAACAGTGCTACTGTACAGTACTAAACAGTGCCACTAAACAATGCTGCTATACACTGCCAAGCAGTGCCATCACATTTATAGAGAAAGTAAAAAACATCCCCAGTTTCTCACCAGCACCTGCATCTCAAAATACCTGCCACAGAACTTTTGTTATTGTTTACAAAATAATGCAGTACATTTCCTTGTACTCTTGTGGTTCAAGCTGAATGAAACGACTGGTGACTGGTGACTTTAATTTTGTTTTATGAACTTTGTAACTTTTTCATAATAATTATGTTTTAATGCAATGGTGTAAAATGTTCACTCTGCATACCTGTGAAGATGATGGTTGGCAACAGCTCCTTAGAGACTTTCACAGTTATGATGAGAAACCAGAAATTTTTTTAATCGCCCTTAACGGGGTTTTTCATATAAAAAATGCTGACATTTTGTAAATTGCCCTGAATTTGCTGTTGTCATACCTTTGCACCCGAGTCTTTCAGAAACAGAGGTCTGGTATCTAGAAATGTACAATAAGCCTCCAAGATAACAGCAAGGTAGTCGCTTTCCATTCCTTGAGATGAGCTGCAGTCTGCACTCACAAACACGTTCATGAATGGAACAAGTAGCAAGTAGTCTGTATCAACAAGAGTTGAAGAAGTTTTCTTATAAACATGATGATAAGATAAAATTGTTCTCATGGCAAACAGAACAGCTGGATTGGAAGACATCTCCTGAAAAGTTGACTCTGAACATAAGAATGCTTGGCATTTTTGGGCAATTGCTGCATCTTCAGGAGAAATTGTGTCCTTTGCATTAAGTTTTAGTCTCTGAAGATATTCATTTCGAGTTTTTGGATTAACCAGAACCAAAGACCAAACTGCTTTTCTGAGATCACCACGCAGCGGCCGATTGAGGCACGAGTAGAGTTTGTTCCTTAAATCTGGCCATCTTCTGAGCAGCTCAACAGCTGCACCACAAGCTCGTCCCAGAACCAAGTCCGTCTTCGTTCTGGTATTAAGTGGATCTAAAAGTTCACGAGTTACATTTTCATTTAGGTTCTTGTCAAGAATTTCGGAAACTCTGGTGATAAGTTTGGTGTGTGCAGAATTCCCCCTGACGAGTTTGGCTGCTCTGTCAAGAAATAGGTTTTTTTCAGCATCTGTGAGATCCGAAAAGTATTTTATATGACTTTCAGAGAGCTGTTGTTGTACTGCATCAAACAATTCTGATGTTAGCTCTTTCCACTCGACTGTCATGCTTAAATCCTCTTTTGCTTGCACAAGCCATGAAAGCAAATCCGTCCCAGTGGTGGCCGCCATCTTGTTTTTGTATTTTTATTGAGCAAGCAAAACAAGTGGTCAGCAGTATGATTTCGCGCCATTTTGAATCTACTTAAATCCTTGAGATGATTATTTTAGAGTGAGAATAGTCTATTTATAACAGAGGTGATTGCGAATATAAAATCCTTTTCAGGCTGTTCACTACCATGTTACAGAGCCGCAGCACAACACGTTGGTTACATAGTACGTAAATTTTTTAACTGTGAAGAGATTGTAGGAAATGCGCTGTGTCATTCCCGGGAGATCAGTGAAGTGTGAGTATTTTATTTACTAGTTCTTATGATTCTAATTGCTGATCAACAAGTTTTTATGGTTTTTTCACAGCTTGAAACAATTTACTTTTCATATTTCTTTTTGTAGTGTTTGCAAAAGCAATTCATTGTCTGTCCAAGGTTGGGGATGAGCTGTATCTGGAAGCACTTGAACAAGGAGTGAGTGCTTTGATTTCTATTAATTTTGGCTGTGACTTGAGCATGACTTTCAGTTTTAGGGAAAGTACATTTATTGTACCAAGTGGGCACCTAAAGATATTGAGGGGGGCTCTGGAAATTTTTCGATGCTCCATAAAAAATACAGGGGAAGGGGGCTCTAAAGTTTTGTTTATAGACTGATAAACTAAAAGCAGAGGCTCTTAAATCTTTTCTGAAACCAAAAGGAGGGCCCTCAAACTTTAAACCTTGTAAATCTTCAGCTCCCCCAGTATAATAAATGTACTTTGCCATAGTAGGCATTGAGCCAGTTTCCAAAAGATGCATACATATGTACATATCTGTAATAGCACTTGAAGCTGCTGAGCTGAGTGGATAGCTGCACTATTATGCACCAGTCAATGGTTTGCCTCAGGTAAGGGGTATCGGGAGACCCACAGGGAATTATTTTTTTCAAAAAATTTTATTCAATTTCCCCACCCTGGGGCCAACTTTTCTTGTCAAAGTTTTCATTATTTTAGTACTATGTCAAATTAAGGCTGTTCAAGGGTCAAAGTCCCCACCTTGGGGACAAAAATTGTTGTCAATCCCCGTGGGTCTCCCAATATCCCTCCCCTGGGGCAAACCATTGACTGGTGTATGATGTAGTACTAGCAGCTTGTTTATTTAAATTATATTGTAATCAGTCACAAAGCAGTTTCCATGTTTTTAGATTTAAGATTTGTGTTAAGGTGATGGTTAAATAATTATTGTTTGATTACTCAATCAGAGAGCAACTTCAAGGAACTGCTACATGACCTGATAACTGAGAGCTCTTTCTAGTACTAATTATCGTACAGAGGCATAGCTACATGTAACTCACTCTTATCTGGGTAACAGAACTGAGGCATTATGTGTGATGCATGATTTAGTCCAAAATGAATGTGTGATTTGTGAAAGATAGTCCAAAGTGAGTGTGGTGTGTAAAAGTGGCTAAATTTAAATTGTGAAGGTTTGGTATAGTTTTGTGCTTTGATACATAAATTAATGCAAAATTGATTAGTACATGAAGCAGGATCATATCCCCCCTTGCTTGCTACCATGTCACATTTCCCCTCCCCCCCCCCCCCCCACACA